>VDFB02204996.1:30768-48132 GCA_007258455.2 Sequoia sempervirens | reverse complement strand
GAGACATAGAAAGAGAGAGAGGGAGAAAGAGGAGGGAGTGGGAGAGAGGAGATATATATATATATATAGAGAGAGAGAGAGAGAGAGAGAGAGAAAGAGAGGGAGGGACCTAAGAGTGAGATAGGGAGTGGGAGAGAGAGAGACTCTTGAGATGGAGAGAGGGAGAGAGATACCTCAGAGGGAGATGGAGAGTTAGAGTAAGAGAGAGAGATATAAGAAAAGAGAGAGAGGGAGTGGGAGAGACCTAAGAGAGACATAGAAAGAGAGAGAGGGAGAGAGAGAAGGAGGGAGTGGGAGATGTTAACTCTCCAAAACACAGGTTTGAACCACAAAAGGCTACCAAGCTTCCATGATGTTTTAGGGTAATAGAACAAGGTTTGAAACAATTAAACCTTCTACTCTCTAGGTGCTACTAAACCTAGGCAGGTGTACCTATAACAAATGAAGCATACATGACTATCAATCTTCTCCTCATGCCAAGATTTGTCCATGATGGCAGATTGGAATGGACAAAATAAAATGAATTTGGTATATATTGTATACCAGTATTAAAAACTAAACCCTAATATGCTCAGTTAATAGATGTAAAAAGTATGAATAAAACTAAATGACGGAAATGGTGAGACCAGTGCCTTATATAATACATGGAGTCAAATGAAATCATAGACAACTGACTTCTTTCTGGATTCATTCAAATTGTTTGGCATATTTATTTATAACCAGTATAAAAATGCAAGGTTATGATTATTGAGTTCTTCTTACTAATCTAAATGAAATTCCTTGATTACTATGATTAATCAAAAGGATTTAATCCTTCCTTGAAAGAACCTATCAACCAATCACATAGATACGGAAAATACGTATTGATAAATCAAACATAAACTTGTTATGTTGATCTAAATAACCAAGCAACATCAATTTTAGAGACAACTCAAATAACTCTTTCAATAGGCACAACACAACAATTGACACTAGAATATGGCAACAAATCAATGATTTTCATTGATATCTCCATGACTTCAAAAAATATACATCAGAGTCTCAACCCTGTGAAACATGGCGTTCCACTATTTTTTCTATTCTCTATCCTATTCTATCTATATCCGTATATTGTTTACAAAATGGACATTTATACATTGAGAATATGAAAGGACGCATCCTTTTGGAAATAGAAAATACACATTATAAAACAAAAGTTAGAGAATAACTAGGCTCTATTTAGCCATAAGTGAGTTTTATTGAGGTGGTCCAAATAATCCTGGCGTTCATACGTATCCGCATCTCCAACAACATTCTGGATCGTAACTTCCATCTTGACCATTTCCTCATTTTGCTTACTCACTTCTTCCAATGTTGTATCCTCTGCAGAAGCTATCTTCATGATTTCATTTAGCATTGATTCACATTCATTTTTCCATCTGGTGGCTTCTTTCAAATCCCCATTATCATCAGAAAATGTAATTATAGTTTTCTTAGACGCTGCAATTAACCCCTGTTCATCTCCTTGCAATTCATCATAGAAATTTCGATGGTGATTAATTATGTGAATTGCAGCTTCAAGTGCAGAACTGCTAGCTTCATCACTTTGAGCCAACTCATGAAATTTCTCCATGATTTGTCCATCCATCCTCGTGTGCTCCTTCAATGCAGCAAGAGTATGAGAGTATTTTCCCCACAATTTATTCAACCAGTATGTCAAATGATCCTGCCTCTTCTTAATAATTACAGTAATAGCATCATGCTTCCCCTGAGAATAAGCACTTGACTTTACCCAGTGGTGTTTTTCCTTAGAGATTTCTCCTTGAGTGATCATTTTGGTTTTTCCCATTGAAACACCAACCAAGTATTTGAGTCTATCATTTTCTCTTAGCAATTTCTCATTATTTGCTTTATACATTTCTCTTTCTTTTATCAATAATTGAATTTGTGCTTTATTCAACTTTGCAATATTTACCACAATATCAGCAGTAGCTACAGGATCAGCTTCTCTAGCTTTTAGAGTCAAGACATGACCAAATGCCTTCTCTGTATCAAGTACCACTGATTTCCTGTGGGGTGGGTACAAAGCCCATATCAACATTGATCCCTCATCAGTATTATACTTGGAGCCCATATATACTTCTGTCACCTTTTCCTTATCAAGCTTGTGAGTAGCATTACTGCCCTTCAAGAAACTATCAAAAACCAATGCAAAGTTAAAATCTTAACCAGGAAATATCATGACAGCAGCATCCTCCAACATTTTCCTCCCCATTTCAGGAGTCATATTTGCCATTTCATCATCCACACATCTTCTCAATTGAGCCAATAATTGCTCTTCATTCCCTGAAGTGACATCATCAACATTCTCTCTAATTTCCTTCCTCTTCTACTTGTACAAGAATTCCTTGAACTATGGGGAATGTATAAACTCATCATCATAAACAAATGATCTATATTCCATGTGCCTTGTATCAACATCACCACTTTCAACACTTTGTTCTCTGACTGGGCAGACATATTGCTGAGTTCTCATTCTGGACACCTTTTCTGTTTTACCCTGTGGCACATCAGCTCTTGGTGCTTCTTCATCTCCAAAATACAATAACTTAGTATCTTGTAGCCCATGATTATACCTTTCAACTACCCTTTCTGCTTCATCTTCATCTAGATTCTTGATCATATCATCAAAAGGATAGGGTGCATGCTGATACCCTCCAAAGTTAATCCTTTCTTTGGCTGAATTAATATACCCTTCAGGGTCAAAGTTTGTCCTGGTTGGTCCTCTTTTCATATTATAAAGCAACAATCTATCAAGGATTGAATTATATCCCTCTTTAGCCAATACAGTGAAATCACCAAAGCATAAAGTACTAGGCATAAAATCCTGCTTCCCAAAAGAACTGAAATGCATCACACTACAAAAATCTATTTGTCTAACAATTTCCATGTATGCAACCCTGTTTGGAGGTGTCCTTGGTAGAATGAAAGGAGCATCTTCAAATCCATACACTGTGATTACTGTAGCTCCCTCTAAACAATACCAGTCTCCCTAGTTATGGTCAATTGGCCCATTGAAGTCTTTAGGCCGAAGGAATCTTTTGATCTCATCAGTCAATGAATAATTACAAGGATAATGATACAATCTATACAATGTCTTTACAAAATGCTCTTCAAAATGAATAAAACTAGAATCAGCAAACCAACTGTCCCAAATGGCGGTCCACAACTAAATAGGCAATGCTTCACCCTCCTTACCAATCTGAGAAATTATCATCTCAGGAGGCCATACCCCTAACTCCTATCCAAAATATAACACCATGTGCATCAACAAAGAATAATTCCTAAGATGAACAATAGAAGCTCCACTCTTTATAGCCATCAATCCTAAATCACGCTCCTTATAAATATATGAAGCATAATCAAATGGCCTAGAATTATGATATTGAATATCTATTGCAATGACCATTGGCACCATTGACATGAATTCCGGGGCATCCATCCCCAACACCTGACACACTGAAAAATATGTATATTTCATGTAGGGTTCAAACAAATCTACATGATAGGGAGGCCCGTCACTATCTTCTAGAGGTTCTGGTTTGTTACCCTATTTAACCCTGTGAATCAGTAACCTCCAACCCTTGTAACTTGTATCCATTCTAGAAAATTCCTTCTGCAACTCTTCACAGTTAATTTCCTCATTGCAAAACCCTTCCAATTTGAAAACCTCACCAATTGCTTCTTTTGACACATGTATCTGTGGTTTTCTAGGAGGATCATAGATTGCTTCATACTTTGGATCATAATGATCAACAAGCAATTTTACCAATTCAACATTAACGAATAGATTAGGGCATACCAATTTCCCTACATTCAACTTCCATGGATTATAGACTAGCTAAAAATGGTTTCTCCTATGGTAGTGGAAATTAAAAAGCTCATACCCTCTCACAGCAGTCCAGACATCACCTATGAACTTGCATTTGTCATCTAGCTTGTCAAATTCTACCCTAAGCTATGCAGACCTTCTAGCTTTAGGCCCTAGACCAGGTAGTTGATCAATAAGGTCTTGGCTTACCTTCCTTCCAGTGCTTTCATGCTCTATATCAGTCCTTTGTTTCTTTCCCTTTGACTGACTACTGTCACCGGGCTTTCTACCCTTACCCTTCCTAGAACCAGAAGAATCCATTGTAAAACTTACAGAATCAAAATGTGAAAAATAGAGAAGCTATTACTTATAGTATTCTACTTGAGCTCCTTAGACTGAAAAAATGTCTCAATTCTCTGTTCAGCATGCCAATTCACCAGCAATCAATTCAGAAATGAGGAATTGATTAAAACATTACTGTTTTATCCCATCATACCATTAATGAAGCAAGAGTGAAGCCACCTTTGAAACTGGCACTGTCACATCAAATGTCCTTTCGATGAGAAAAATTCAAATCTAGGGCGAAATCTCTTTTCAACGTTTATTTCATCATTCGCTAAGACACTCTATGGTCTTACCAACAACTAGAATCTTGATGACTAACGCTTCTACTTTTCATGTAGCTGTGACAATTCAAACTCAGGGAAACGTCTCATAGATATCATGGAACAATACCGATATGTATTCTTCAAAGCATTTTCCAATCACTGAGACATTAAAGTTATTCACACCGATTGAAATCCTTTATCTTTATGTTCTTCGCTATAACCTGCAGATGTCGGGGAAACCTCTCATAGACTTCATCCTATTTCACCGAAAGTCTTTATTTATATTGGGTTGCCAAGACAAATTTGTACTCTTGCCGATGCAATCTTCATTTCACCCGCTTCGCTGTGACATTCAAAGTCAGGGAGATGTTATGCAGATATCTTTGCATCTTACCGATATGTACTTTTCAATGTATTTTCCATTCCCTGAGACAAAATCACCCCTTTCACCAATGAATTCTCATTTCGGCGTGTCCACCAAGTTTCCTCACCAAAGGAATAAACCCAAGCAATGAAACAATACTCTCGGCAAGGCAATGAACCCTCAGGAAGACACATACCGACACCAAATGTCTTACCGAAATCACTCCTCCATATTACTCCTATTCGGAAAAACTCACCCCGAACTATCTGTTAGTATAATATAAATACTTTAGAGAAACTTATGCCAAAAAATTCCTCTCCCGGCGATGCAAATCTCTATCGGTATAAGTTCTAACTCAAAAAGACTCTATAACTTCTCTCCGATAACTTTTGAATATCCTTGAACTTGCTTCAGTGAAACAATAACAACTTCACTAAGACCTTCAGCAATGCACAAAAGTCTTACCAAGACAATTGCTTGCAAGCCAGTTGGTAAGACAAAATAACTTTGTTATGAGTTCACGCCGATACCAATTAGTCTGGCCGAAACGACCCCTTTATGCATTAGTCGGTACGACATATTGTCTTCGCCTTGACATTACACTGATGCCTCGACATATGCCGATATACTTTTTTTTGGATGCCTGTCGGCAAGAAAAATTAGTTCGCCAAAACATTTTCCTGAACACCTTTATCTTGAGCGATAAACTTCCACATGCACCGGTCGGTGAAACACACTGTATTCGCTATGAATTCACTCCAACAATGACTCCCCTTTACCGAAATGATTCCTTTTGTCGCTGAAACAAGCAAATTGTCCTGCCGATAGTCTACAACAAACATATATTAGTGAAAAATTAGGTCAGGGAGACTTTTACAATGTCTTGTCGATTCGGGTCTTTTAATGAAAAATGAAAGACTTGATGGATTCAATGGATTTTATGACAGAAAACAAGCAAGAAAATACAAAGAGGGACTTTGATGCTTATGATGAGGACTCAATGTAGTTGGAACTTTTGGATGCAATAGAATGTAAAAATTTCAAAATTTTCCAGTTCTAATAGTGGCTCCATCTGGGGATGAATGATAGTGAGATCATTGCAAGGATTCAAATTTCTGGGTGAGCAGACTAAACTCAAAGTGATGGAACATGTGAGCAGAATGGAACAAATGGAAATAGCAATGAATGAGACCCTACACTACTGTACATGGAAGAATTTATTTCAAAAGAAGGAAAATTAGGATTGTCCATGTACATGCAATTCATATTCCTTTTATTTCCTAAACTACTATGCATGGAAAAGAGTTTCAAAGAGGATCATCAAAAGTTTTCCATGCACTGGCAACCTTTAATCCTCTGTATTACCTCAAGAGAAAAAATGTTTCAAAAATTGCCCATGTACAGGAAATTCCTGATCTTCACTAGCCATATTCTACAAATAATATGAGTCTTCGCCTTTCTTTCCAACCACCACAAAAATCCCTAGCCATAAGGCTTCAAACTTCCCATGTTTTCCCTTCTCCTCGCACCTTGCATTCCACATTAGTACCAGATCACTTTCTCCAAATTTCCTATCCTTTGCTTTTTTTTCAAATAAATATTTCATCTACTTCTGCAACTTTATATTTTTATTTTGAACCACTCTCCTCATTTCATCCAATTCAACTAGTTGCTCCATTCTTTCCTCCATGGGTTCAGGAATATCCAAATATTCCTGAAGAACAAACTTGTAAACTAGTAACAAGTTCTGCAAAGGCATCCTAGCTTGTACTCCATATACTAACTCAAATGGGGACTTCCCAATTGCCTTCTTCACCATAATTCTATCAACCCATACAGCCAATCTTAATTTCGAATCCCAAGCCTTCTTATTCTGACCTAACATCCTTCTTATAATCTTCAGAAGACTCTTATTACTAGATTCTGCCTGTCCATTTGCTTGTGGATGATAAGGGGCTGCATAAGAAATAGTAATACCATATGTGCTACAAAAGCCTCTGAATTCATCTAATCTAAAACACATCCCATTGTTAGTAATCAACCTTATTGGTGTACCAAATATCGTAATGATATTATCCATCAGGAACTGTATCACCACCTTGTAGCTTTTTTAGTTGGGATGGCCTCTACCCACTTGGTGAAATAATCAGTGGCCACCAATATCCACCTATGTCCACCACTTGATTTTTCTTGTATTTCTCCGATGAAATCAATTCCCCATTGATGAAAAGGGGCATCAACCTACAAAGGTCTTAATGGCAAAGCTCCCTAATATTTCAATTTTCCAGAGAACTTCTGGCAAGCTTCACATTTTCTCACATATGCAAAGGAGTCATTAAAAATCTTAGGCCAATAATACCTTGCCCTAAGGATTTTATGAGCAGTTGTCTTTGCTGCGTAATTTCCTCCACAAACTCCTTCATGCATTTCACTCAAAACACGTTTAGATTGAAATTC
Organism: Sequoia sempervirens; assembly: GCA_007258455.2. NCBI lineage: Eukaryota > Viridiplantae > Streptophyta > Pinopsida > Cupressales > Cupressaceae > Sequoia > Sequoia sempervirens. The sequence continues at coordinate 40,853 of VDFB02204996.1, read as the reverse complement.
ATCCAAACACAACAATAATACACCATCCCTATTTTTCCAAAATAAATCCCCATCCATAGAAACATATTTTGACGCCTACAACTTCAGCATTCTTTTCTGGTTATCATTCATTCCCTCTGGACACTTCATGTATTTAAGATAATACATAATATCTGTATACCATTCAATATGCTCAATGCTTGCAATTACACCTTCTTCTTCAATACTACAAATCTGATTTGCTTCAATATTTGCCTCTGCCATTAGTTTAGCCAAACCCTGACCTCTGACCAGTTTAGTAATTTGAATCTCTAAGTCAAATTCCTGGATCTTGTTGATCCATTTGCACCTTTTACCTGTTACTTCAGACTGTGTCAGAATATCCTTTACTGGTGCATGAGGAACATAAGCAACTACCTTTGCTCCAACCAGGTATGTCCTGAAAGCTTTTATAGCTTTCACCAATGCAAATGCTTGCTTCTCCATTATATCATACTTCAGTTTAGAACCTTGTAATGATTTATTGAAAAAAGATATTGGCTACTCATGACCATCTTCATTCTTTTGTAGCATAACAACTGCAACAGCATGCATTGATGCAAATGAAAATATCTAGAAAGGTTTTGAAATATTAGGCGACTTAAGAATAGGAGCCTCCTTGATGGCTCATTTTATAGACACAAAAGCTTCCAAAGATTTTGCGGTCCATTCTATATTTTGTCCTTTCTTTAACATTTTTTATATTAGTTTGAAAATCTCAGCAAAGTTAGAAACAAACCTTCTAACAAAGTTAATCTGTCCAAAAAATGACTATATGGCCTTAACAGTCTTAGGGATAGGGATCTTACCAATAGCCTCCACCCTTTTAGGGTCTATCCTAATCCCTTCATTTGAAACAATATGCCCCAAAAGCTTACCCTCTGTGACAACAAAATTACATTTTTTTGGGTTTAAGCTAATACCATATTCAAGGGCTTTTATAAATACCTTTTCCAAATTATGAACATGATCCTCAGCCTTCTTGGAGTAAGTAGTGAGATCGTCCTAATACACCACCATGAGAATATTGATCAAATCAGCAAATGCCACATCCATGGCTCTTTGAAAAGTCGCCCCTACATTAGTAAGGCCAAATGGCATCCTCAGATAAACATATGTTCCCCAAGGGGTTGTGAATGTTATTTTGTATTGCTCAGGCTCTTTAACTTTGACCTGATTATACCCTAAAAATCCATCCATCATGGACAAAAATTCATAGCATGTCACCTTATGCAATATGGCCTCCATGTTAGGCAAAGGATAATTATCTTTGAGGGATGCTATGTTTAGATTTTTGAAATCTACACATAATCTAATGTCTCCATTTTTCTTTCTGACAGGGACTAGATTTTACACCCATGTTGAATGTATGATGGGCTTAATGATAACACCATCTCCGAGCTTCGCCAATTCCTCCTACATTTTAGGTTCTAGAGTTGGATTTATAGGCCTTTGCTTTTGTCTGAATGGTTTAGCATCTGGCTTCAATGGTATTTCATGCTAAAACAAATCTTCTCTATATGCTTTCAAATCTTCATAAGACCAAGCAAATACATGTTTATATTTTCTCAACAATTCAATCAGCATTTTTCTAATTGCAGGACTGATCTTTTTACCTATGTACACCTTTTTTAGTGCCATCTCAGTTCCCAAATTAATTTCTTCAATATCATCCCTTCCAACTGGTGTCTGCTTCATTAAAGACCGATCACTTCCATCATATACCCTCTCTAATGCCACCAAGCCTTTAGGAATCTTATTTGTTTTGAGATGTAAGATTTCTTTTCCAAACACTATCTCTTTTCCATCAACTTCTTCAACGAAGGCATTGAAGTCGATCTCTTGGGCTTCATACTGGTCTATACAGTGAAGGAATTTCAAAAGATCAATGTCATCATTAAAAACTTGCCAACTATATACATTATCAGGCACAACAGGCCTTGTTTTGAATTCAATTTTTGACACTCCTGCTAGCATAATATCATCTCTCTTCAATGCTTCATTAGCTAGAAAATCTACCATTATATTCTTCGATCTATCCACCCACTGAATCGAGAAAGCATCAAGCAACTCTATTTTATCCCATACAACATTTCTATATTGCTTTAGTCTTTTGTTTTTTGCTGTATACTTCACCTTAACTTGCGAGATAACTAACTCAGAATCTCCTAGAATAGCCAACAACTTTATTTTATGTTTCACCGCTATATTCAATCCAGTTAATAGAGCTTCATACTCCACCACATTATTTGTGCATTCAAAAGTTAACAAGAATGAATACTTAAATGTATTACCTTCAGGAAAAACAAATACTATCCCAACTCCATTGCCTTCTTGGCTACAGGCTCCATCGAAATACATCTTCCACACACCATTGTGGTTCCTTGCAGCATGATTCTCAATAGGATCACTATTAGTCAATTATGGCTGTACCGGTTCTATTTTGAAACTCACAAGATCAACATCACAAAAACAATTAATTTGGTCTTGTGGCACACAATCAATGAGCTGATTCATCCTTGGCTCCCTATATAATTTCACTTCTTGGCCATTTATAGGAATGGTTGCATAAGACAGATCGAACTGGACATTTCCACCAATAGCCACTGTCCATTGCCTTGATAAAAGCATACCGAATTGAAGAGGGGTATCTATAACTGTTATATCAATATTGTAAGCTACTTGAGGGTAGGCAGCTAACTTGACTTCTACATCTTTCATTATACCAACCACGGGAACAGGTCAGTTATCCATTGTGTAGCACTTTCCTTCATATGTATCCATCCACATGCCTAGTTGTTTCGTCACTCCTACTAGCATAATATTCATGGTGGCACCAAAATCTATCATACAATTCCTCAATAATTTATTATTTATGAGTAATGTGATAAAGAAAGGATCAACCTGTGGCAGACTTGTCAATACATTACTCAAGCAGATTTTTGGGATGTTTACCTTATCTTGCTTACTTTTTGCAACCAATATATTTTCAATACTTACATGTTTTTCAAGGAATTGGTCTTGAAATATTTGAAGAGAATAAATAGAAGTTGTCCCTAGCTTCTTCAATAAGGGACATCATGAATAACCTCATATGCAAATCTTCATAAGGTACATCCAAATCTTGAATAAAAGCATTGAAACTTCTTAAATGATCCTCAGTAGTGATTGCATTACTACTTGTAAACTTGGGTACTAAACCTCTCCAACTGCTGTCCATGGGATATGGGTATAATTGAAACCCTGCTAGATCAAATTGTCTGATCATGGTTGTATAATGATAAGGAGGAGGATTAGGTGGGTGCTAATATTGATACATAGGGTTATTGTACTACATATTTTGCTATGGCACATGATGCTGACCAGGAGGTGTATAATTATTTGCATGTTGAGTGGGAATATAAGGTGGGTGATTTGGCTGTCCATGTCGATTCCCAATTTGATGGTGAGGAATCCTTGGTGGTACAGAATACCCTGCACCATGATTACCATGTCTATGGGGTGGTACATATTTTGGAGGAAAACCAGATGTGTGTGGAATGTTCTGAGCTTTCTGCAGTTTGAATTCCCTCATTGCTTGAATCATTTGGGCCTTTTCTTGCTCTTCCCTTTCCTTTCTCTGAGATTCATACCGTTCCCTAACTTCCTCATAACTTAAAGATTCATAATCTTCTTGTTGAATTTCCTGATTTGTAGGTCCACTCTGATTACCTTCCATTTTTTGGTCATATTCATATTGAACTCTGAGTCATTCGGCTTCAAATCCAACTTCAAACTCGACCTATTTTCTAGCTTCAAATTCAACATTTTTTTGAGGGTTGTAAAAAGGATTTCCCTGATCTTTCGGGGTACAGGGCTCTTCAGATGAATTATCTTTCCATGTGTCAAAACAATTCTCACCAAAAGGTATCGATGATTTATCTTTGTTTGTTAAGCACATGTCCTCACTTTTCCCTTTACCCTTGTCAACCTTATCATTTTTATGCATCCACTTACTATTACCAGGAGGAGCTCCAGAATGACCTCCCCTAAATTGAGATCTTCCATTCATATTGCAATGCTTAATCAGAGTTGCCACTCACTTTCTTGAAAGTGAGAAAAATATTGTTACTTGATATTCCCAATGGAGTATGTATATAGGACTTCTGACTCTATGATTAAGGCACAAATTCTTTGTTATCCCCACCAGAGTCACCAATTTGTTAGCTCTCCAAAATTCAGGTTTGAACCACGAAAGGCTACCAAGCTTCCATGACGTTTATGGTAACAGAACAAGGTTTGAAACAATTAAACCTTCTACTCTCTAGGTGTTGCTAAACCTAGGCGGGTGTACCTATAAAAAATGAACCAGAATTGACTATCAATCTTCTCCTCATGCCAAGATTTGTCCATGATGGCAGATTGGAATGGAAAAAATAAAATGAATTTGGTATATATTGTATACCAGTATTCAAAACTAAACCCTAATATGCTCAATTAACAGATGTAAAAAGTATGAATAAAACTAAATGACGGAAATGGTGAGACCAGTGCCTTATATAATATACATAGTCAAATGAAATTATAGACAACTGACTTCTTTCTAGATTCATTCAAATTGTTTGGCATATTTATTTATAACCAGTATAAAAATGCAAGGTTATCATTATTGAGTTCTTCTTACTGATCTAAATGAAATTCCATGATTACTATGATTAATCAAAAGGATTTAATCCTTCCTTGAAAGAACCTATCAACCAACCACATAGATATGGTAAATACGTATTGATAAATCAAACATAAACTTGTTATGTTGATCTAAATAACCAAGCAACATCAATTTTAGAGACAACTCAAATAACTCTTTCAATAGGAACAACACAACAATTGACACCAGAATACGCCAACAAATCAGGTGATTTTCATTGATATCTCCATGGCTTCAAAAAATATACATCAGATTGTCAACCCTGTGAAACATGGCGCTCCACTGTTTTTTCTATTCTCTATCCTATTCTATCTATATCCGCATATTGTTTACAAAATGGGCATTTATACATTAAGAATATGAAAGGACACATCCTTTTGGAAATAGAAAATACATATTATAAAACAAAAGATAGAGAATAACTAGGCTCTATTTAGCCATAAGTGAGTTTTATTGAGGTGGTCCAAATAATCCTGGCATTCATACGTATCCGCATCTCCAACAACATTTAGGATTGTAACTTCCATCTTGACCATTTCCTCATTTTGCTTACTCACTTCTTCCAATGTTGTATCCTCTGCAGAAGCTATCTTCATGATTTCATTCAGCATTGATTCACATTCATTTTTCCATTTGGTGGCTTCTTTCAAATCCCCATTATCATCAGAAAATGTAATTATAGTTTTCTTAGCAGCTGCAATTAACCCTTGTTCATCTCCTTGCAATTCATCATAGAAATTTCAATGGAAATTAATTATGTGATTCGCAGCTTCAAGTGCAAAACTGCTAGCTTCATCAGTTTGAGCCAACTCATGAAATTTCTCCATGATTCTTCCATCCATCCTCGTGTGCTCTTTCAATGCAACAAGAGTATGAGAGCATTTTCCCCACAATTTATTCAACCAGGATGTCAAATGATCCTGCCTCTTCTTAATAATTGTAGCAATAGCATCATGCTTCCCCTGAGAATAAGAACTTGACCCTACCCAGTGGTCTTTTGCCTAAGAGCTTTCTCCTTGAGTGATCATTTTGGTTGTTCCAATTGAAACACCAACCAAGTCTTTGAGTCTATCATTTTCTCTCAGCAATTTCTCATTATTTGATTTATACATTTCTCTTTCTTTTATCAATAATTGAATTTGTGCTTTATTGAACTTTGCAATATTTACCACAATAACAGCAGTAGCTATATGATCAGCTTCTCTAGCTTTTAGAGTTAAGACATGACCAAATGCTTTCTCTGTATCAAGTACCACTGATTTCCTGTGGGGTGGGTACAAAGCCCATATCAACATTGATCCCTGATCATTATTATACTTGGAGCCCATATATACTTTTGTCACCTTTTCCTTATCAAGCTTGTGAGTAGCATTACTGCCCTTCAAGAAACTATCAAAAACCAATGCAGAGTTCAAATCTAAACCAGGAAATATCATGACACCAGCATCCTCCAACATTTTCCTCCCCATTTCAGGAGTCATATATGCCATTTCATCATCCACACATCTTCTCAATTGAGCCAACAATTGCTCTTCATTCCCTGAAATGACATCATCAAAATTCTCTCTAATTTCCTTCCCTTTCTACTTGTACAAGAATGCCTTGAACTCTGGGGAATGTATAAACTCATCATTAGAAACAAATGATCTGTATTCCATGTGCCTTGTATCAACATCACCACTTTCAACACTTTGTTCTCTGATTGGGCAGACATATTGTTGAGTCCTCATTCTGGATACCTTTTCTATTTTACCCTGTGGCACATCAGCTCTTGGTGCTTCTTCATCACCAGAAGACAATAACTCAGTATCTTGTAGCCCTTGATTATACCTTTCAACTACCCTTTCTGCTTCATCTTCATCTAGATTCCTGATCATATCATCAAAAGGATAGGGTACATGCCGATACCCTCCAAAGTTAATCCTTTCTTTGGCTAAATTAATATACCTTTCAGGGTCAAAGTTTGTCCTGGGTGGTCCTATTTTCATATTATAATGCAACAATCTATCAAGGATTGAATTATATCCCTCTTTTGCCAATACAATGAAATCACCAAAGCATAAAGTACTAGGTATAAAAGCCTACTTCCCAAAAGAACTAAAATGCATCACACTACAGAAATCCATTTGTCTAACAATTTCCAAGTATGCAATCCTGTTTGGAACTGTCCTTGGCAGAATGGAAGGAGCATCTTCAAATCCATACACTCTGATTACTATAGCTCACTCTAAACAATACCAGTCTCCCTAGTTATGGTCAATTGGCCCATTGAAGTCTTTAGGCTAAATGAATCTTTTGATCTCATCAGTCAATGAATAATTACAAGGATAATTATACAATCTATACAATGTTTTTACAAAATGCTCTTCAAAATGAATAAAACTGGAACTAGCAAACCTACTGTCCCAAATGGTGGTCCACAAATGAATAGGAAATGCTTCACCCTCCTTACCAATCCAAGAAATTCTCATCTCAGGAGGCCATACCCATAACTCCTGTCCAAAATATAACACCATGTGCATCAATAAAGAATAATTCCTGAGATGAACAATAGAAGCTCCACTCTTTATAGCCATCAATCCTGAATCAAGCTCCTTAGAAATATATGAAGCATAATCAAATGGCCCAGAATTGTGATATTGAATATCTACTACAATGACCATTGGCACCATTGACATGAATTTTGGGACATCCATCCCCAACACCCGACAAACTGAAAAATATGTATATTTCATGTAGGGTTCAAACAAATCTACATGATAGGGAGGCCCGTCACTATCTTCCAGAAGTTCTGGTTTGTTACCCTATTTAACCCTGTGAATCGATAACCTCCAACCCTTGTAACTTGTATCCATTCTGGAAAATTCCTTCTGCAACTCTTCACAATTAATTTCCTCATTGCAAAACCCTTCCAATTTGAAAACCTCACCAATTGCTTCTTTTGACACATGTATCTGTGGTTTTCCAAGAGGATCACATATTGCTTCATACTTTGGATTATAATGATCAACTAGAAATTTTACCAATTCAACATTAACGAATAGATTAGGGTATACAAATTTCCCTACATTCAACTTCCATGGATTACAGACTGGCTCAAAACGGTTTCTCCTATGGTAGTGGAAATTAAAAAGCTCATACCCTCTCATAGCAGTCCAGACATCATCTATGAACTTGCATTTAACATCCAGCTTGTCAATTTCTACCCTAAGCTGTGCGGACCTTCTAGCTTTAGGCCGTGAACCAGGTAGTTGATCAATAAGGTCTTGGCTTAGTTTCCTTTCAATGCGTTCATGCTCTGTATCAGTCCTTTGTTTCTTTCCCTTTGACTGACTACTCTCACCAGGCTTTCTACCCTTACCCTTTCCAGAACTAGAAGACTCCATTTTCAAACTTACATAATCAAAATGTGAAAAACAAAGAAGCAATTACTTACAGTATTCTACTTGAGCTCCTCAGACTGAAAAAATGTCTTGATTCTCTGTTCAGCATGCCAATTCACCAGCAATCAATTCAGAAATGAGGAATGGATTAAAACATTACAGTTTTATCCCATCATGCCATTAATGAAGTACAAATGAAGCCACCTTTGAAATTGGTACTATCGCATCAAATGTCCTTTCAATGAGAAAAATTCAAATCTGAAGCTAAATCCCTTTTCAACATTTATTTCATCATTCGCTAAGACACTCTGTGGTCTTACTGACAACTAGAATCAACTTGATGACTAATGCTTCTTCTTTTCATCTTGCTGTGACAATTCAAAGTCGGGGAAACATCTAATAGATATCATGGAACAATACTATATTTTCCAATTGCTGAGAAATTAATGTTATTCACACCGACTGAAATCCTTTATCTTTATGTTCTTTGCTCTAACTTGCAGATGTCGGGGAAACCTCTCGTAGACTTCATCCTGTTTCACTAAAAGTCTTTATTTACATTGGGTCGCCAAGACAAATTTGTACTCTTGCCGATGCAATCTTCATTTCACCCACTTCACTATGACTTTCAATGTCGGGGAGATGTTATGCAGATATATTTGCATCTTACCGATATGTACTTTTCAATTTATTTTCCATTCCCTGAGACAAAATCACCCCATTCACCGATGAATTCTCATTTCGACGTGTCCACCAAGTTTCCTCACCAAAGGAATAAACCAAAGCAATGAAATAATACTCTCGACAAGACAATGAACCCTTGGGAAGACACATACTGACACCAAATATCTTACCGTAATCACTCCTCCATATTACTCCTATTCGGCAAAACTCACCCCGAACTATCTGTTAGTATAATATTCATACTTCGGCGAAACTTATGTCAAAAAGTTCCTCTCCTGGCGATGCAAATCTCTATCGCCATAAGTTCTAACTCGGCAAGACTCTATAACTTCTCTCCCATAACTTTTGAATATCCATGAACTTGGTTCGGCGAGACAATAACCACTTAAGTAAGACCTTCCCCGATGCACACAAGTCTTACCAAGACAATTGCTTGCAAGCCAGTTGGTAAGACAAAATAACTTTGTTATGAGTTCACGCTGATACCAATAAGTTTGGCCGAAACAACCCCTTTATGCATTAGTTGGTATGACATATTGTCTTCACCCTGACATTAAACTAATGCCCCAACATATCCTGATATAATTTTTTCTGGATGCCTATCAGCAAGAAAAATTAGTTCGCCAAAACATTTTCCCGAACAACTTTATCTTGAGCGATAAACTTCCACATGCATCGGTCGGCTAAACACACTATATTCGCTATGACTTCACTCTGAAAATGACTCCCCTTTACCGAAATGATTCCTTTTGTCGCTGAAACAAGCAAATTTTCCTACTAATAGTTTGCAACAAACATATATTAGTGGAAAATCAGGTTAGGGAGACTTTTACAATGTCTTGTCGATTCGGGTCTTTTAATGAAAAATGAAAGACTTGATGGATTCAATGGCTTTTATGACAAAAAAAAAGCAACACAATACAAAGAGGGACTTTGATGCTTATGATGAGGACTCAATGCTAGAACTTTTCGACGCAATAGAATGTAAAAATTTCAAAATTTTACAATTCTAACAGGAGAGACAAGAGAAAGAGAGATAGAAAGAGAGAGACAGAGATAGAGACAGAGACAGAGACAGAGACAGAGAGAGGGAGGGGAGGGAGGGAGGGAGAGGGTGAGAGATTTGAGAGGAAGAGCGGAAAGGAGAGAGATAAAGAGACTTGAGAGGGAGAAAGACTGAGAGAGAGGAAGAGAGAGAGATCTAGTTGTGATGGGAGAGATAGAAAAAGACTTGATAGGGAGAGAGGGAGATAGAGAGATAGAGGGAGGGATAGGGAGAGATAATTGAGAGGGAGGGAGGTAGAGAGTGGGAG
>VDFB02204996.1:0-20814 GCA_007258455.2 Sequoia sempervirens | reverse complement strand
CTCTCCCTATCCCTCCCTCTATCTTTCTATCTCCTTCTCTCCCTATCAAGTCCTTTTCTATCTCTCCCACCACAACTAGATCTCTCTCTCTTCCTCTCTCTTTGTCTTTCTCCCTCTCAAGTCTCTTTCTCTCTCTCCTTTCCTCTCTTCCTCTCAAATCTCTCACCCTCTCCATCCCGCCCTCCCGCCCTCCCTCCCTCCCTCCCCTCCCTCTGTCTCTCTCTCTGTCTCTCTCTTTGTCTCTCTCTATCTCTGTCTCTATCTTTATGTCTCTCTCTCTCTTGTCTCTCCTGTTAGAATTGTAAAATTTTGAAATTTGTACATTCTATTGCGTCCAAAAGTTCCAGCATTGAGTCCTCATCATAAGCATCAAAGTCCCTCTTTGTATTGTCTTGCTTGTTTTTTGTCATAAAAGCCATTGAATCCATCAAGTCTTTCATTTTTCATTAAAAGACCCGAATTGGCAAGACATTGTAAAAGTCTCCCCGACCTGATTTTTCACTAATATATTTTGTTGCAAACTATTAGGAGGACAATTTGCTTGTTTCAGTGACAAAAGGAATCATTTCGGTAAAGGGGAGTCATTGTCAGAGTGAAGTCATAGCGAATACAGTGTGTTTAACTGACCGGTGCATGTGGAAGTTTATCGTTCAAGATAAAGTTGTTTGGGAAAATGTTTCGGTGAACTAATTTTTCTTGCTGATAGGCATCCAAAAAAAATTATATCGGGATATGTTGGGGCATCGGTGTAATGTCAGGGCGAAGACAATATGTCATACCGACTAATGCATAAAGGGGCCGTTTCGGCCAGACTGATTGGTATTAGCGTGAACTCATAACAAAGTTATTTTGTCTTACCGACTGGCTTGCAAGCAATTGTCTTGGTAAGACTTGTGTGCATCAGGGAAGGTCTTACTGAAGTGGTTATTATTTCACCGAACCAAGTTCATGGATATTCAAAAGTTATGGGAGAGAAGTTATAGAGTCTTGCCGAGTTAGAACTTATGGTGATAGAGATTTGCATCGCCAGTAGAGGAACTTTTCGACATAAGTTTCGCCGAAGTATGAATATTATACTAACAAATAGTTCGGGGTGAGTTTTGCCAAATAGGAGTAATATGGAGGAGTGATTTTGGTAAGATATTTGGTGTCGGTATGTGTCTTCCCACGGGTTCATTGTCTTGTCAAGAGTATTATTTCATTGCTTTTGTTTATTCCTTTGGTGAGGAAACTTGGTGGACACGTTGAAATGATAATTCATCGGTGAAAGGGGTGATTTTGTCTCAGGGAATGGAAAATACATTGAAAAGTACATATCGGTAAGATGCAAAGCTATCTGCATAACATCTCCCCAACTTTGAAAGTCATAGTGAAGCGGGTGAAATGAAGATTGCATCGGCAAGAGTACAAATTTTCCTTGGCGACCCAATGTAAATAAAGACTTTCAGTGAAACAGGATGAAGTCTACGAGAGGTTTCCCCGACATCTGCAGGTTATAGCAAAGAACATAAAGATAAAGGATTTCAGTCGGTGTGAATAACATTAATGTCTCAGCGATTGGAAAATGCAGTATTGTTCCATGATATCTATGAGACGTTTCCCTGACTTTGAATTGTCACAACGACATGAAAAGAACAAGCATTAGTCATCAAGTTGATTCTAGTTGTCAGTAAGACCACAGAGTGTCTTAGCGAATGATGAAATAAATGTTGCAAAGGGATTTATCCCCATATTTGAATTTTTCTCATTGAAAGGAAATTTGATGCGATAGTACCCGTTTCAAAGGTGGCTTCATTCGTACTTCATTAATGGCATGATGGGATAAAACTGTAATGTTTTAATCCATTCCTCATTTCTAAATTGATTGCTGGTGAATTGGCGTGCTGAACAGAGAATCGAGACATTTTTTCAGTCTGAGGAGCTCAAGTAGAATACTGTAAGCAATTGCTTCTTTGTTTTTCACATTTTGATTCTGTAAGTTTGAAAATGGAGTCTTCTGGTTCTGGAAAGGGTAAGGGTAGAAAGCCCGGTGAGAGTAGTCAGTCAAATAGAAAGAAATAAAGGACTGATACATAGCATGAACGCACTGAAAGGAAGCTAAGCCAAGACCTTATTGATCAACTACCTAGTTCAAGGCCTAAAGCTAGAAGGTTCACACAGCTTAGGGTAGAAATTGACAAGCTGGATGACAAATGCAAGTTCATAGATGATGTTTGGACTGCTGTGAGAGGGTATGAGCTTTTTAATTTCCACTACCATAGGAGAAACCGTTTTGAGCCAGTCTGTAATCCATGGAAGTTGAATGTAGGGAAATTGGTATGCCCTAATCTATTCGTTAGTGCTAAATTGGTAAAATTTCTTGTTGATCATTATGATCCAAAGTATGAAGCAATATGTCATCCTCTTCGAAAACCACAGATACATGTGTCAAAAGAAGCAATTAGTGAGGTTTTAAAATTGGAAGGGTTTTGCAACGAGGAAATTAATTGTGAAGAGTTGCAGAAGGAATTTTCCAGAATGGATACAAGTTACAAGGGTTGGAGGTTACCGATTCATAGGGTTAAATAGGGTAACAAACCAGAACCTCTGGAAGATAGTGACGGGCCTCCCTATCATGTAGATTTGTTTGCACCCTACATGAAATATACATATTTTTTAGTGTGTCAGGTGTTGGGGATGGATGCCCCAAAATTCATGTCAATGGTGCCAATGGTCATTGTAGCAGATAATCAATATCACAATTCTAGGCCATTTGATTATACTTCATATATTTCTAAGGAGCTTGATTCAAGATTGATGGCTATAAAGAGTGGAGCTTCTATTGTTCATCTCAGGAATTATTCTTTATTGATGCACATGGTGTTATATTTTGGACAGGAGTTATGGGTATGGCCTCCTCAGATGAGAATTTCTTGGATTGGTAAGGAGGGTGAAGCACTGCCTATTCAGTTGTGGACCACCATTTGGGACAGTAGGTTTGCTGGTTCCAGTTTTATTCATTTTGAAGAGCATTTTGTAAAAAAATTGTATAGATTGTATAATTATCCTTGTAATTATTCATTGACTGATGAGATCAAAAGATTCCTTCGGCCTAAAGACTTCAATGGGCCAATTGACCATAACTAGGGAGACTAGCATTGTTTAGAGGGAGCTACAGTAATCATAGTGTATGGATTTGAAGATGCTCCTTTCATTCTGCCAAGGACAGTTCCAAATAGGATTGCATACTTGGAAATTGTTAGACAAATGGATTTCTGTAGTGTGATGCATTTTAGTTCTTTTGGGAAGCAGGCTTTTATACCTAGTACTTTATGCTTTGGTGATTTCACTGTATTGGCTAAAGAGGGATATAATTCAATCCTTGATAGATTGTTGCATTATAATATGAAAAGAGGACCAACCAGGACAAACTTTGACCCTGAAGGGTATACTAATTTAGCCAAAGAAAGGATTAACTTTGAAGGGTATCGGCATGTACCCTATCCTTTTGATGATATGATCAGGAATCTAGATGAAGATGAAGCAAAATGGGTAGTTGAAAGGTATAATCAAGGGCTACAAGATACTGAGTTATTATCTTCTAGAGATGAAGAAGCACCAAGAGTTGATGTGCCACAGGGTAAAACAGAAAAGGTATCCAGAATGAGGACTCAACAATATATCTGCCCAGTCAGAGAACAAAGTGTTGAATGTGGTGATGTTGATACAAGGCACATGGAATACAGATCATTTGTTTCTAATGATGAGTTTTTACATTCCCCAGAGTTCAAGGCATTCTTGTACAAGTAGAAGGGGAAGGAAATTAGAGAGAATTTTGATGATGTCACTTCAGGGAATGAAGAGCAATTGTTGGCTCAATTGAGAAGATGTGTGGATGATGAAATGGGGAGGAAAATGTTGGAGGACGCTAGTGTCATGATATTTCCTGGTTTAGATTTGAACTTTGCATTGGTTTTTTGATAGTTTCTTGAAGGGCAATAATGCTACTCACAAGCTTGATAAGGAAAAGGTGACAAAATTATATACGGGCTCCAAGTATAATACTGATGAGGGATCAATGTTGATATGGGCTTTGTACCCACCCCACAGGAAATCAGTGGTACTTGATATAGAGAAGGCATTTGGTCATGTCTTGACTCTAAAAGCTAGAGAAGCTTATCCTATAGCTACTGCTGATATTGTGGTAAATATTGCAAAGTTGAATAAAGCACAGATTCAATTATTGATAAAAGAAAGAGAAATGTATAAATCAAATAATGAGAAATTATTGAGAGAAAATGATAGACTCAAAGACTTGGTTGGTGTTTCAATGGGAACAACCAAAATGATCACTCAAGGAGAAAGCTCTCAGGAAAAAGACCACTGGGTAGGGTCAAGTGCTTATTCTCAGGGGAAGCATGATGCTATTGCTGCAATTATTAAGAAGAGGCAGGATCATTTGACATCCTGGTTCAATAAATTGTGGGGAAAATGCTCTCATACTCTTGTTGCATTGAAGGAGCACATGAGGATGGATGGATGAATCATGGAGAAATTTCATGAGTTGGCTCAAACTAATGAAGCTAGCAGTTCTGCACTTGAAGATGCAAATCACATAATTAATGGCCATTGAAATTTCTATGATGAATTGCAAGCAGATGAACAGGGGTTAATTGCAGCTGCTAAGAAAACTATAATGGGGATTTGAAAGAAGCCACCAGATGGAAAAATGAATGTGAATCAATGTTGAATGAAATCATGAAGATAGCTTCTGCAAAGGATACATCATTGGAAGAAGTGAGTAAGAAAAATGAGGAAATGGTCAAGATGGAAGTTACGATCCGAAATGTTGTTGGAGATGTGGATACGTATGAACGCCAGGATTATTTGGACCACCTCAATAAAACTCACTTATGGCTAAATAGAGCCTAGTTATTCTCTATCTTTTGTTTTATAATATGTATTTTCTATTTCAGAAAGGATGTGTCCTTTCATATTCTCAATGTATAAATGCCCATTTTGTAAACAATATGCGGATATAGATAGAATAGGATAGAGAATAGAAAAAAAAGTGGAACGCCATGTTTCACAGGGTTGAGACTCTGATGTATATTTTTTGAAGCCATGGAGATATCAATGAAAATCACCTGATTTGTTGGCGTATTCTGGTGTCAATTGTTGTGTTGTGCCTATTGAAAGAGTTATTTGAGTTGTCTCTAAAATTGATGTTGCTTGGTTATTTAGATCAACATAACAAGTTTATGTTTGATTTATCAATACGTATTTACCATATCTATGTGGTTGGTTGATAGGTTCTTTCAAGGAAGGATTAAATCCTTTTGATTAATCATAGTAATCATGGAATTTCATTTAGATTAGTAAGAAGAACTCAATAATGATAACCTTGCATTTTTATACTTGTTATAAATAAATATGCCAAACAATTTGAATGAATCTAGAAAGAAGTCAGTTGTCTATGATTTCATTTGACTCTGTATATTATATAAGGCACTAGTCTCACCATTTCCGTCATTTAGTTTTATTCATACTTTTTACATCTATTAATTGAGCATATTAGGGTTTAGTTTTGAATACTGGTATACAATATATACCAAATTCATTTTATTTTTTCCATTCCAATCTGCCATCGTGGACAAATCTTGGCATGAGGAGAAGATTGATAGTCAATTCTGCTTCATTTTTTATAGGTACACCCACCTAGGTTTAGAACACCTAGAGAGTAGAAGGTTTAATTGTTTTAAACCTTGTCCTGTTACCCTAAAACGTCATGGAAGATTAGCAACCTTTCGTGGTTCAAACCTGAATTTTGGAGAGCTAACAAATTGGCAAATCTAGTGGGGATAACAAAGAATCTGTGCCTTAATCATAGAGTCAGAAGTCCTATATACAGACTCTGTTGGGAATATCAAGTAATAATATTTTTCTCACTTTCAAGAAAGTGAGTGGCGACTCTGATTAAGCATTGCAATATGAATGGAAGAAGATCTCAATTTAGGGGAGATCATTATGGAGCTTCTCCTAGTAATAGTAAGTGGATGCATAAAAATGATAAGGTTGACTTGGGTAAAGGGAAAAGTGAGGACATATGCTTAACAAACAAATATAAATCATCGATACCTTTTGGTGAGAATTGTTTTGACACATGGAAAGATAATTCATCTGAAGAGCCCTATACCCCGAAAGATCAGAGAAATCCTTTTTATAACCCTCAGAAAAATGTTGAATTTGAAGCTAGAAAATAGGTCGAGTTTGAAGCTGTATTTGCAGCCGAACGACTCAAAGTTCAATATGAATATGACCAAAAAATGGAAGGTAATCAGAGTGGACCTGCTAATCAGGAAATTCAACAAGAAGATTATGAATCTTTAAGTTATGAGGAAGTTAGGGCATGGTATGAATCTCAGTGAAAGGAAAGGGAAGAGCAAGAAAAGGCCCAAATGATTCAAGCAATGAGGGAATTCAAACTGCAGAAAGCTCATAACATTCCACACACATCTGGTTTTCCTCCAAAATATGTACCACACCATAGACAGGGTAATCATGGTGCAGGGTATTCTGTACCACCAAGGATTCCTCAC
Organism: Sequoia sempervirens; assembly: GCA_007258455.2. Taxonomy (NCBI): domain Eukaryota; kingdom Viridiplantae; phylum Streptophyta; class Pinopsida; order Cupressales; family Cupressaceae; genus Sequoia; species Sequoia sempervirens. The sequence continues at coordinate 14,236 of VDFB02204996.1, read as the reverse complement.
CATCAAATTGGGAATCAACATAGACAGCCAAATCACCCACCTTATATTCCCACTCAACATGCAAATAATTATCCACCTCCTGGTCAGTGTCATGTGCCACAACAAAATATGTAGTACAATAACCCTATGTATCAATATTAGCACCCACCTAATCTTCCTCCTTATCAATATACAACCATGATTAGACAATTTGATCTAGCAGGGTTTCAATTATACCCATATCCCATGGACAACAGTTGGAGAGGTTTAGTACCCAAGTTTACAGGAAGTAATGCAATCACTACTGAGGATCATTTAAGAAGTTTCAATGCTTTTATTCAGGATTTGGATGTACCTTATGAAGATTTGCATATGAGGTTATTCATGATGTCCCTTATTGAAGAAGCTAGGGACAACTTCTATTTATTCTCTCCAGATATTTCAAGACCAATTCCTTGAACAATTTGGGAATTTGAGTGTACCAGACGCTACTCTCCATGAACTAATGCGAATTCAGAAAGGTCAGAATGATTCAGTCTTTGATTTTAACAGAAGATTCAATAAACTGTAGAATAGAATACCTCCAGGATCAAAGTTACCTGACTTTGTAGCATTAAGTGTTTACCTGAATGCATTTGACCCTAAAACAGGATATGAGTTGAGAAACAGATTTCTAAGGGACTTAGCTGAAGCACAAAAGATAGCATTAACAATAGAGAATAACATAAAGGCTGCTGGAATAATGAATAAGAAAGACAACCTTCGAGGTCCTCAACAAAATAACAATTATCAATATAAGCAGGAGAATACATATAGGAATGAAAAGTCAAGGCCGAGGTTGCATGACATGCCCTACAATACAAACTAGAAGGATGGAAAACTTGTAACAGATAGGCCTGGAAGTAAAGAAACTCCTGATCCATTGAAGAAGGGAACATATATGGTGAATAGTAATTATTTTTGTGAGGTTTGTAATAAACCACACTCCCCTGATTATTGTGTAGTAGCTCAAAGAATGCAGGAAGAGGGAGTGTCAATGGGAGATGATGGAGAAGATCACATAATCTACTTAACTTCAAATACTTCTCACCATGTTGAGGAGAGGTAATCATCTTCGGAGGAAGGAGGTTATGAGTATGATGTTGCGGAACAAAGGTACAATGTTCATATGACTAAGAAGCATGGTTTTTCTAACTCTGAGGATGATTATGTAGAACCACAATCTATTGAGGTGCCTACTTATAATAATGTGAGGACACTTACTGAGGAAGAGATAGAAAGATTGACTATTGCTGTAGTAGAAGAAGCTAAGAATAAGCACTGGTTGAGGAACATGACAGTAAATGAGAAGGAAGGTGTCCCTAGGGGTATCTTTATGAAAGATCAGAAAGTTGTGCAAGGAGTTTCAAAGAAAACTGAAAACAAACAACGTGAAGAAAGTAAATAGAATCTCGTCCAAAAGAATGCAGTAAAAGAGCTACATAATGAAATTCAAAAAAATGATCAGTTAGGTAGAGGAGAAAAAGAAGTAAACAAAGGAGAAACACTAGAACACAAGAAAGTAATTAAGGTAGAAGGTTCTTCTTTTGATTTTACACAAGCCTTGTCTCAGGTAAAGATGTCTGTCCCACTTCTAGAAATGATGAAAATTAAGGAGTACGGGGATAGTGCAATGCAATTGATAACAAATGAGAGTGAAAAACATGTAAGTATTGAAAATATATTGGTTGCAAAAAGTAAGCAAGATAAAGTAAACATCCCAAAAATCTGCTTGAGTAATGTATTGACAAGTCCGCCACAGGTTGATCCTTTCTTTATCACATTACTCATAAATAATAAATTATTGAGGAATTGTATGATAGATTTTGGTGCCGCCATGAATATTATGCCAGTAGGAGTGACGAAACAACTAGGCATGTGGGTGGATACATATGAAGGAAAGTGTTACACAATGGATAACTGACCTGTTCCTATGGTTGGTATAATGAAAGATGTAGAAGTCAAGTTAGCTGCCTACCCTCAAGTAGCTTACAATATTGATATAACAGTTATAGACACCCCTCCTCAATTCGGTATGCTTTTATCAAGGCAATGGACAGTGGCTATTGGTGGAAATTTCCAGTTCGATCTGTCTTATGCAACCATTCCTATAAATGGCCAAGAAGTGAAATTATATAGGGAGCCAAGGATGAATCAGCTCATTGATTGTGTGCCACAAGACCAAATTAATTATTTTTGTGATGTTGATCTTGGGAGTTTCAAAATAGAACCGGTATAGCCAGAATTGACTAATAGTGATCCTATTGAGAAGCATGCTGCAAGGAACCACAATGGTGTGTGGAAGATGTATTTCGATGGAGCCTGCAGCCAAGAAGGCAATGGAGCTGGGATAGTATTTGTTTTGCCTGAAGGTAATACATTTAAGTATTCATTCTTGTTAACTTTTGAATGCACAAATAATGTGGTGGAGTATGAAGCTCTGTTAACTGGATTGAATATAGTGGTGAAACATAAAATAAAGCTGCTGGCTATTCTAGGAGATTCTGAGTTAGTTATCTCGCAAGTTAAGGCGAAGTATACAGCAAAAAACAAAAGACTAAAGCAATATAGAAATGTTGTATGGGATACAATAGAGTTGCTTGATGCTTTCTCGATTGAGTGGGTGGATAGATCGAAGAATATAATGGAAGATTCTCTAGCTAATGTAGCATTGAAGAGAGATGATATTACACTGGCAGGAGTGTCAAAAATTGAATTCAAAACAAGGCCTATTGTGCCTGATAATGTATATAGTTGGAAAGTTTTTAATGATGACACTGATCTTTTGAAATTCCTTCACTGTATAGACTAGTATGAATCCCAAGAGATCGACTTCAATGCCTTCGTTGAAGAAGTTGATGGAAAAGAGATAGTGTTTGGAAAAGAAATCTTACAGCTCAAAACAAATAAGATTCCTAAAGGCTTGGTGGCATTAGAGAGGGTATCTGATGGAAGTGATCAGTCTTTAATGAAGCAAACACCAGTTGGAAGGGATGATATTGAAGAAATTAATTTGGGAACTGAGATGGCACCGACAAAGGTGTACATAGGTAAAAAGATTAGTCCTGCAATTAGAAAAATACTGATTGAATTGTTGAGAAAATATAAACATGTATTTGCTTGGTCTTATGAAGATTTGAAAGCATATAGATAAGATTTGTTTTAGCATGAAATACCATTGAAGCTAGATGCTAAACCATTCAAACAAAAGCAAAGGCCTATAAATCCAACTCTAGAACCTAAAATGTAGGAGGAATTGGTGAAGCTTGGAGATGGTGGAATCATTAAGCCCATCAGACATTCAACATGGGTGTCAAATCTGGTCCCTGACAGAAAGAAAAATGGAGACATTAGATTATGTGTAGATTTTAAAAATCTAAACATAGCATCCCTCAAAGATAATTATCCTTTGCCTAACATGGAGGCCATATTGCATAAGGTGACAGGCTGCCAATTGTTGTCCATGATGGATGGATTTTTAGGGTATAATCAGGTCAAAGTTAAAGAGCCTGAGCAATACAAAATAACATTCACAACCCCTTGGGGAACATATGTTTATCTGAGGATTCCATTTGGCCTTACTAATGCAGGGGCGACTTTTCAAAGAGCCATGGATGTGGCATTTGCTGATTTGATCAATATTCTCATGGTGGTGTATTAGGACGATCTCACTACTTACTCCAAGAAGGCTAAGGATCATGTTCATAATTTGGAAAAGGTATTTATAAAAGCCCTTGAATATGGTATTAGCTTAAACCCAAAAAAATGTAATTTTGTTGTCACAGAGGGTAAGCTTTTGGGGCATATTGTTTCAAAGGAAGGGATTAGGATAGACCCTAAAAGGGTGGAGGCTATTGATAAGATCCCTATCCCTAAGAGTGTTAAGGCCATACAGTCATCTTTTGGACAGATTAACTTTGTTAGAAGGTTTGTTTCTAACTTTGCTGAGATTTTCAAATTAATATAAAAAATGTTAAAGAAAGGACAAAAGATAGAATGGACCGCAGAAGCTTTGGAAGCTTTTGTGTCTATAAAATGAGCCATCAAGGAGGCTCCTATTCTTAAGTCACCTGATTTTTCAAAACCTTTCCAAATCTTTTCATTTGCATCAATGCATACTGTTGCAGCTATTATGCTACAAAAAAATGAAGATGGTCATGAGTAGCCAATATCTTTTTTCAGTAAGTCATTATAGGGTTCTAAACTGAAGTATGATATAATGGAGAAGCAAGCATTTGCATTGGTGAAAGCTATAAAATCTTTCAGGACATACCTGGTTGGAGCAAAGGTAGTTGCTTATGTTCCTCATGCAGCAGTAAAGGATATTCTGACACAGTCTGAAGTAACAGGTAAAAGGTGCAAATGGATCAACAAGATCCAGGAATTTGACTTAGAGATTCAAATTACTAAACTAGTTAGAGGTCAGGGTTTGGCTAAACTAATGGCAGAGGCAAATATTGAAGCAAATCAGAGTTGTAGTATTGAAGAAGAAGGTTTAATTGCAAGCATTGAGCATACTAAATGGTATACAGATATTATGTATTATCTTAAATACATGAAGTGTCCAGAGGGAATGAATGATAACCAGAAAAGAATGCTGAAGTTGCAGGCATCAAAATATGTTTCTATGGATGGGGATTTATTTTGGAAAAATAGGGATGGTGTATTATTGTTGTGTTTGGATGAATTTCAATCTAAACGTGTTTTGAGTGAAATGCATGAAGGAGTTTGTGGAGGACATTACTCACCAAAGACAACTGCTCATAAAATCCTTAGGGAAAGGCATTATTGGCCTAAGATTTTTAATGACTCCTTTGCATATGTGAGAAAATGTGAAGCTTGCCAGAAGTTCTCTGGAAAATTGAAATATCAGGGAGCTTTGCCATTAAGACCTTTGTAGGTTGATGCCCCTTTTCATCAATGGGGAATTGATTTCATCGGAGAAATACAAGAAAAATCAAGTGGTGGACATAGGTGGATATTGGTGGCCATTGATTATTTCACCAAGTGGGTAGAGGCCATCCCAACTAAACAAGCTACAAGTAAGGTGGTGATACAGTTCCTGATGGATAATATCATTACTATATTTGGTACACCAATAAGGTTGATTACTAACAATGGGATGTGTTTTAGATTAGATGAATTCAGAGGCTTTTGTAGCACATATGGTATTACTATTTCTTATGCAGCCCCTTATCATCCACAAGCAAATGGACAGGCGAAATCTAGTAATAAGAGTCTTCTGAAGATTATAAGAAGGATGTTAGGTCAGAATAAGAAGGCTTGGGATTCAAAATTAAGATTGGCTGTATGGGTTGATAGAATTATGGTGAAGAAGGAAATTGGGAAGTCCCCATTTGAGTTAGTATATGGAGTACAAGCTAGGATGCCTTTGCAGAACTTGTTACCAGTTTACAAGTTTGTTCTTTAGGAATATATGGATATTCCTGAACCCATGGAGGAAAGAATGGAGCAGCTAGTTGAATTGGATGAAATGAGGAGAGTGGTTCAAAATCAAAATATAAAGTTGTAGAAGCAGATGAAATATTTACTTGGAAAAAAAGCAAAGGATAGGAAATTTGGAGAAAGTGATCTGGTACTGATGTGGAATGCAAGGTGCCAGGAGAAGGAAAAACATGGGAAGTTTGAAGCCTTATGGCGAGGGCTTTTTGTGGTGGTTGGAAAGAAAGGTGAAGACTCATATTATTTGTAGAATATGGTTGGTGAAGATTAGGAATTTTCTTGTATATGGGCAATTTTTGAAACATTTTTTCTCTTGAGGTAATACAGAGGATTAAAGGTTGCCAGTGCATGGACAACTTTTGATGATCCTCTTTGAAACTCTTTTCCATGCATAGTAGTTTAGGAAATAAAAGGAATAGGAATTGCATGTACATGGACAATCCTAATTTTCCTTCTTTTGAAATAAATTCTTCCATGTATAGTAGTGTAGGGTCTCATTCATTGCTATTGCCATTTGTTCCATTCTACTCACATGTTCTATCACTTTGAGTTTAGTCTACTCACCCAAAAATTTGAATCCTTGCAATGATCTCACTATCATTCATCCCCAGACGGAGCCACTATTAGAACTGTAAAATTTTGAAATTTTTACATTCTATTGTGTCCAAAAGTTCCAGCATTGAGTCCTCATCATAAGCATCAAAGTACCTCTTTGTATTTTCTTGCTTGTTTTCTGTTATAAAAGCCATTGAATCCATAAAGTCTTTCATTTTTCATTAAAAGACCCCAATCGGCAAGACATTGTAAGTCTCCCCGACCTAATTTTTCAATAATATATGTTTGTTGTAGACTATCGGCAGGACAATTTGCTTGTTTCAGCGACAAAAGGAATCATTTCAGTAAAGGAGAGTCATTGTTGGAGTGAATTCATAGCGAATACAATGTGTTTCGCTGACCAGTGCATGTGGAAGTTTATCGCTCAAGATAAAGGTGTTCGGGAAAATGTTTCGACGAACTAATTTTTCTTGCCGACAGGCATCCAAAAAAAAGTATATCGGCATATGTCGGGGCATCAATGTAATGTCAAGGCGAAGACAATATGTCATACCGACTAATGCATAAAGGGGTCGTTTCGGCGAGACTGATTGGTATCGGCGTGAACTCATAACAAAGTTATTTTGTCTTACCAACTGGCTTGCAAGTAATTGTCTTGGTAAGACTTGTGTGCATCGGGGAAGGTCTTAGTGAAATTGTTATTGTTTCACTGAAGCAAGTTCAAGGATATTCAAAAGTTATCAGAGAGAAGTTATAGAGTCTTTCTGAGTTAGAACTTATACCGATAGAGATTTGCATCGCCGGGAGAGGAATTTTTTGGCATAAGTTTCTCTGAAGTATGAATATTATACTAACAGATAGTTCGGGGTGAGTTTTTCCAAATAGGAGTAATATGGAGGAGTGATTTTGGTAAGACATTTGGTGTCAGTATGTGTCTTCCTGAGGGTTCATTGCCTTGCCGAGAGTATTGTTTCATTGCTTGGGTTTATTCCTTTGGTGAGGAAACTTGGTGGACACGCCGAAATGAGAATTCATCGGTGAAAGGGGTGATTTTGTCTCAACGAATGAAAAATACATTGAAAAGTACATATCGGTAAGATGCAAAGATATCTGCATAACATCTCCCCGACTTTGAAAGTCACAGCGAAGCGGGTGAAATGAAGATTGCATCGACAAGAGTACAAATTTGTCTTGGAAACCCAATATAAATAAAGACTTTCGGTGAAACAGGATGAAGTCTATGAGAGGTTTCCCCGACATCTGCAGGTTATAGCGAAGAACATAAAGATAAAGGATTTCAGTCGGTGTGAATAACTTTAATGTCTCAGTGATTGGAAAATGCTTTGAAGAATACATATTGGTATTGTTCCATGATATCTATGAGATGTTTCCCTGACTTTGAATTGTCACAGCTACATGAAAAGCAGAAGCATTAGTCATCAAGATTCTGGTTGTCGGTAAGACCATAGAGTGTCTTAGCGAATGATGAAATAAATGTTGAAAAGGGATTTCGCCCTAGATTTCAATTTTTCTCATCGAAAGGACATTTGATGTGACAGTGCCAGTTTCAAAGGTGGCTTCACTTGTGCTTCATTAATGGCGCGATGGGATAAAACAGTAATGTTTTAATCAATTCCTCATTTCTGAATTGATTACTGGTGAATTGGCGTGCTAAACAGAGAATTGAGGCATTTTTTCAGTCTAAGGAGCTCAACTAGAATACTATAAGTAATTGCTTCTCTATTTTTCATATTTTGATTCTGTAAGTTTGAAAATGGAGTCTTCTAGTTCTAGGAAGGGTAAGGGTAGAAAGCCTGGTGACAGTAGTCAGTCAAAGGGAAAGAAACAAAGGACTGATATAGAGCATGAAAGCACTGAAAGGAAGCTAAGCCAATAACTTATTGATCAACTACCTGGTCTAGGGCCTAAAGCTAGAAGGTCCACATAGCTTAGGGTAGAAGTTGACAAGCTAGATGACAAATGCAAGTTCATAGGTGATGTCTGGACTGCTGTGAGAGGGATTGAGCTTTTTAATTTCCACTACCATAGGAGAAACCATTTTCAGCCAGTCTGTAATCCATGGAAGTTGAATGTAGGGAAATTGGTATGCCCTAATCTATTCGTTAATGTTGAATTGGTAAAATTTCTTGTTGATGATTATGATCCAATGTATGAAGCAATATGTGATCCTCCTGGAAAACCATAGATACATGTGTCAAAAGAAGCAATTGGTGAGGTTTTCAAATTGGAATGGTTTTGCAATGAGGAAATTAATTGTGAAGAGTTGCAGAAGGAATTTTCCAGAATGGATACAAGTTACAAGGGTTGGAGGTTACCGATTCATAGGGTTTAATAGGGTAACAAACCAGAATCTCTAGAAGATAGTGACAGGCCTCCCTATCATGTAGATTTGTTTGAACCCTACTTGAAATATACATATTTTTAAGTGTGTCAGGTGTTGGGGATGGATGCCCCAAAATTCATGTCAATGGTGCCAATGGTCATTGCAGCAGATATTCAATATCACAATTCTAGGCCATTTGATTATGCTTCATATATTTCTAAGGAGCTTGATTCAGGATTGATGGCTATAAAGAGTGGAGCTTCTATTGTTCATCTCAGGAATTATTCTTTGTTGATGCACATGGTGTTATATTTTGGATAGGAGTTAGGGGTATGGCCTCCTGAGATGAGAATTTCTCAGATTGGTAAGGAGGGTGAAGCATTGCCTACTCAGTTGTGGACCGCCATTTGGGACAGTCGGTTTGCTGGTTCCAGTTTTATTCATTTTGAAGAGCATTTTGTAAAGACATTGTATAGATTGTATCATTATCCTTGTAATTATTCATTGACTGATGAGATCAAAAGATTCCTTCAGCCTAAAGACTTCAATGGGCCAATTGACCATAACTAGGGAGACTGGTATTGTTTAGAGGGAGCTACAATAATCAGAGTGTATGGATTTGAAGATGCTCCTTTCATTCTGCCAAGGACAGCTCCAAACAGGGTTGCATACATGGAAATTGTTAGACAAATAGATTTTTGTAGTGTGATGCATTTCAGTTCTTTTGGGAAGCAAGATTTTATGCCTAGTACTTTATGCTTTGGTGATTTCACTGTATTGGCTAAAGAGGGATATAATTCAATCCTTGATAGATTACTGCATTATAATATGAAAAGAGGACCAACTAGGACAAACTTTGACCCTGAAGGGTATATTAATTCAGCCAAAGAAAGGATTAACTTTGGAGGGTATCAGCATGTACCCTATCCTTTTGATGATATGATAAGGAATCTGGATGAAGATGAAGCAGAAAGGGTAGTTGAAAGGTATAATCAAGGGCTACAAGATACTGAGTTATTGTCTTATGGAGATGAAGAAGCACCAAGAGCTGATGTGCCACAAGGTAAAACAGAAAAGGTATCCAGAATGAGGACTTAGCAATATGTCTGCCTAGTCAGAGAACAAAGTGTTGAAAGTGGTGATGTTGATACAAGGCACATGGAATACAGATCATTTGTTTCTGATGATGAGTTTATACATTCCCCAAAGTTCAAGTCATTCTTGTACAAGTAGAAGGGGAAGGAAATTAGAGAGAATTTTGATGATGTCACTTTAGGGAATGAAGAGCAATTGTTGGCTCAATTGAGAAGATGTGTGGATGATGAAATGGCGAATATGACTCCTCAAATGGGGAGGAAAATTTTGGAGGATGCTGGTGTCATGATATTTCCTGGTTAAGATTTGAACTTTGCATTGGTTTTTAATAGTTTCGTGAAGGGAAGTAATGCTACTCACAAGCTTGATAAGGAAAAGGTGACAAAAGTATATACGGGCTCCAAGTATAATACTGATGAGGGATCAATGTTGATATGGGCTTTGTACCCACCCCATAGGAAATCAGTTGTACTTGATACAGAGAAGGAATTTGGTCATGTCTTGACTCTAAAAGCTGGAGAAGCTAATCTTGTAGCTCCTGCTGATATTGGGGTAAATATTGCAAAGTTGAATAAAGCACAGATTCAATTATTGATAAAAGAAAGAGAAATGTATAAAGAAAATAATGAGATATTGCTGAGAGAAAATGATAGACTCAAATACTTGGTTGGTGTTTCAATCGGAACAACCAAAATGATCACTCAAGGAGAAATCTCTAAGGCAAAAGACCACTGGGTAGGGTCAAGTGCTTATTCTCAGGGGAAGCATGATGCTATTACTGGAATTATTAAGAAGAGGCAAGATCATTTGACATACTGGTTGAATAAATTATGGGGAAAATACTCTCATACTCTTGCTGCATTGAAGGAGCACACGAGGATGGATGGACGAATCATGGAGAAATTTCATGAGTTGGCTCAAATTGATGAAGCTAGCAGTTCTGCACTTGAAGCTGCATATCACATAATTAATCACCATCGAAATTTCTACGATGAATTGCAAGGAGATGAACAGGGGTTAATTGTAGCTGCTAAGAAAACTGTAATTACATTTTCTGATGATAATGTGGATTTGAAAGAAGCCACCAGATGGAAAAATGAATGTGAATCAATGCTGAATGAAATCATGAAGATAGCTTCTGCAGAGGATACAACATTGGAAGAAGTGAGTAAGCAAAATGAGGAAATGGTCAAGATGGAAGTTACGATCTGAAATGTTGTTGGAGATTCAGATACATATGAATGCCGGGATTATTTGGACCACCTTAGTAAAACTCACTTATGGCTAAATAGAGCCTAGTTATTCTCTATCTTTTCTTTTATAATATGTATTTTCTATTTCCAAAAGGATGCGTCCTTTCATATTCTCAATGTATAAATGTCCATTTTGTAAACAATATACGGATATAGATAGAATAGGATAGAGAATAGAAAAAATAGTGGAACGCCATGTTTCACAAGGTTGAGACTCTGATGTATATTTTTTGAAGCCATGGAGATATCAATGAAAATCACCTGATTTGTTGGCGTATTCTGGTGTCAATTGTTGTGTTGTGCCTATTGAAAGATTTATTTGAGTTGTCTCTAAAATTGATGTTGCTTGGTTATTTAGATCAACATAACAAGTTTATGTTTGATTTATCAATACGTATTTGCCGTATCTATGTGATTGGTTTATAGGTTCTTTCAAGGAAGGATTAAATCCTTTTGATTAATCATAGTAATCAGGGAATTTCATTTAGATCAGTAAGAACTCAATAATCATAACCTTACATTTTTATACTGGTTATAAATAAATATGCCAAACAATTTGAATGAATCCAGAAAGAAGTCAGTTGTCTATGATTTCATTTGACTCCGTATATTATATAAGGCACTGGTCTCACCATTTCCGTCATTTAGTTTTATTCATACCTTTTACATCTATTAACTAAGCATATTAGGGTTTAGTTTTTAATACTGGTATACAATATATACCAAATTCATTTTATTTTGTCCATTCCAATCTGCCATCATGGACAAATCTTGGCATGAGGAGAAGATTGATAGTCAAGTCTGCTTCATTTGTTATAAGTACACCTACCTAGGTTTAGCAGCACTTGGAGAGTAGAAGGTTTAATTGTTTCAAACCTTGTTCTATTACCCTAAAATGTCATGGAAGCTTGGCAGCCTTTCATGGTTCAAACCTGTGTTTTGGATAGTTAACATCTCCCACTCCCTCCTTCTCTCTCTCCCTCTCTCTCTTTCTATGTCTCTCTCAGGTCTCTCCCACTCCCTCTCTCTCTTTTCTTATATCTCTCTCTCTCTTACTTTAACTCTCCATCTCCCTCTAAGGTATCTCTCTCCCTCTCTCCATCTCAAGAGTCTCTCTCTCCCACTCCCTATCTCACTCTTAGGTCCCTCCCTCTCTTTGTCTCTCTCTCTCTCTCTATATATATATATATATCTCCTCTCTCCCAATCCTCTCTCTCCCTCTCTCTCTTTCTATGTCTCTCTTAGGTCTCTCCCACTCTCTCTTTTATTGTATCTCTCTCTCTCTTACTCTCACTTTCCATCTCCCTCTAAGGTATCTCTATTCCTCTCTCCATCTCAAGAGTCTCTCTCTCTCCCACTACCTATCTCTCTCTTAGGTCCCTCCCTCCCTTTGTCTCTGTCTCTGTCTCTGTCTTTGTCTCTGTCTCTCTCTGTCTCTGTCTCTGTCTCTCTCTGTCTCTCTGTGTCTCTCTCTCTCTTTCTCTCTCTCTCTCTCTCTCTCTCTCTCTCTCTCTCTCTCTCTCTCTCTCTCTCTCTCTCTCTCTCTCTCTCTCTCTCTCTCTCTCTCTCTCTCTCTCCCTCTCTCTCCCTCTCTCTCTCCCTCTCTTTGAAGTTTCTATATGTCACTTAGATCTCTCCTAGTCCCTCTCAATTCTCTCTATCTTAGGTCCCTCCAACTCTCCCTTCCTCCTCTCTCAATCTCTCTCACACTGACTCTCAAGTCTCTTTCTCCTCCTCTCTCCCTCCCTCTATCTCTCTATCTCCCTCTCTCCCTCTCAAGTACCTCTCCCTCTCTCTTCCTCCCTCCCTCTATTTCTTTCTCTCCCTCTCAAGTCACCCTTCCCCCCCCCCTCTCTCTCTCTCTCTCAGTTCTATCCCACTCCCTCCTCTCTCTCTCCCTCTCTTTCTATATGTCTCTCTCAGGTCTCTCCTACTCCCTCTCTCTCATTTCTTATATCTCTCTCTAAGACTCTCACTCTCTATCTCCCTCTAAGGTATCTCTCTCCCACTCTTTCTCTCTCTCCCAATCACTCTCTCCCTCTATCCATCTCAAGCATGTCTCTCTCCCACTCCCTATCTCACTCTTAGGTCCCTCCCTCTCTCTCTCTTTCTCTCTCTCCCTCTCTTTGTCCCTCTCTCTCTATCCCTCTCCCTCTCTTTAAAGTTTCTATATGTGTCTTAGGTCTCTCCTCATCCCTCTCAAGTCTCTTTATCTTAGGTCCCTCCCACTCTTCCTCTCTCCTATCTCCCTCTCTCACACACTCACTCTCAAGTCCTTTTCTATCTCTCCCACCACAACTAGATCTCTCTCTCTTCCTCTCTTTGTGTCTTTCTCCCTCTGAAGTCTCTTTCTCTCTCCTTCCCTCTCTTCCTCTCAAATCTCTCTCCCTCTCCCTCCCTCTATCTCTCCATCTCTTCCTCTCTCTCTCTCTCTCTCATCTCTCTCGTCTCTCCCACTCCCTCCTCTCTCTCCCTCTCTCTCTCCTCTCTCTTTGGTTTCTATGTTCACCAAGTCTCCCTAGTCCCCTCCGTCCTCTCTATCTTAAAGTCCCTCCCTCTCCCTCTCTCTCACTCACTGTCAAGTCTCTTTCTCCCTCCCTCCCTCCCCTCCTCCAATTATCTCTTTCCCTCTTTCCCTCAAGTCCTTTCTATCTGTCCCAATCCCTCTCTCCCATTTCTCCCTTCCACCACAACTAAGATCTCTCTCTTCCACTCTCTCGTGTTTCTCCCCTCTCAAATTTTATCTCTCTCCTTCCATCTCTTCCTCTCAAATCTCTCTCCCTCTCCCTCTATCTCTCCCTCTCTCCCTCTCTCTCTCTCTCTCTCTCTCTCTCTCTCTCTCTCTCTCTCTCTCTCTCTCTCTTCCTCCCTCTATCTGTCCATCCATCTCTCACTTTCACAAAAACCCATTTTTTTGAATAACAAAACGGATATCCATTTTAAAGACTTAAAAAACCCTCTTTAGTAAAATGGGCATAACTTTTGTGTTTCTTATCAAAATTTAGACTTTTTATATGTATCGGAAAGGTGATTGAGAGCTCTACACAATGGACTAGGTGGAATTTCCATATTGTAAAAAATAATATAATTATCAACATTTTAACTTCATATTTCACTTTTGAAACATCAAATGCTCACTACTTTCACATGCAAAGTATTTTTTAATAATTTTTTTGTAACACTCATCTCAAAATACTTGAAACATTAGAAATAGTAATGAATAATGAAATAATTATATTTTTTTAGCAAGTAGATGAAAAAATCTTCATAAATCATCATATCTCTCTCTCTTTCTCTCCCTCCCTCTATCTCTCTCTGTCTCTTTGTCTCTGTCTCTCCCTCTTCCTCTCCCTCTCACTCTCCATCTCACCTCTCCATCTCTCTCTCTATCTCTCCCTCCCTTCAAAGTATGTCTTCCTCTTAAGTCTCTCTCCCTGTTACATTTGTCTCTCAGGTCTCTCCAACTCCCTCTCTCCCTCCTAGGTCTCTCTCTCCCTCAGGTCTCTCC
>VDFB02204995.1:0-21344 GCA_007258455.2 Sequoia sempervirens | reverse complement strand
TCACAAACTCTCAAACTCGTGAAATAAAAATAAAAACCTCTCACAAACTCTCAAACTCATGAAATCATAATAGCAACTCAAAAAATAAGCATCAAGAGTGCATAATGTGTCCCAATTGACGTAGAAAACACCTCTATTTATACACAAAAGTGAGCAATTGTTGGCTAGAAACAAGCTATCAAAGTTGACACTTCTCAATTTTAAAGGTTTGACTCATCAAGAAGAAGAAAAGGTGGCAACTAAAATCATTACACAATAAACACATGCACACTCAGATTTCATCATAGAGAATGAGTTGCTCATTATAATGGACAACAAGAATATCATTTAGAAATGCAAGGTTATTGTTTTCACGGATCGGTCGACTCATTTTGGCCAGCTTTTCATTTGACTATTTCTCACATTTCAATTTGCTTCATATGCTAGAATTTGTATTGCAGATTAGACTTCTATCTAGTTCACACTATTCATAGTTTGGCATCACCAAAACATCATGTGCCCTATTCTTTTTGGTTGCTATTTGATAAATACTAGGTCAAAGTTTCCTATATGTTGAGTACTCACTTTACCTTCATGTTTTGACTTAGTCTTGGTAGATTTATCTCACATTGGTTTTCTTTGTTTCCATGCACTTTATTCTAGTATTGCCTATGTTGTATATTACTCAGAATTTAAATACTTAATACTATGTCTATTGTTTATGCGTAGCCTTCTAACTTAAGCACTATTCCTTTTATTTCTAAGCCATATACTATATGTATATGTTGCACTTTATACATAATTTATGTTGTGTTTAATATGCTATGCATTTTATAAACAATTCAACGATATTGAAATCATTATATATATCAACTTATAAGTTTATAAAATGCCTTATTCTATATTCAAATACACATACACATATGTGTGTATATATATTAATATACTTGTATGGACATTTCCATTTATGTCAATACATACGTGTACATATATATATATTTATATATATATTTATATATATATATCATTGCCTTGTTATTAAAACACATATATTCACAATCCCATTGATCGACATCTATACATGAAGTGTATATATACATCACCTTTGTCGGATTGATATTCTCATGCATATGGGTACTCCGTCCATGAGCATGCATGGATATGTCTATCTATGTATACTCATGTGTATGAGTTTATTGTTGACACATACATACACACACACACATACATACATACATACATACACACACACACACATATTTTACATATACATCCTATTGATTTAATATAAACACATAAAGAAGAACTCACACATCACAAAAAGGCTCAACACTTTTAACCCCCAAAATAATAATTTTCATAAATAAAACCATAACCTCTTCTAATCATACATAAGCAAGACTAAAGGTAACTTACTATTTCCCAAGCTATTAACCCAACTCGACCAAACTAAAAGTGAGTGTGTGAAAGCTCAATTTAGGTCTTATTAAAGGTCACCAAACCAAGTTCTTCTTTTGAGTGATACTTCCCCTCTCTTCCAGAGGCTTGATTCTATTCCTACATCCAACTTAGTACATTACAATAGTAGTTAGCCGAACACAGTACATTCATTTGCATCATATATTTCACAATTAGAATCATTATTTAACATCTAATTGAATCAAACATTTATTCTCCATATTTTCAAAACACATAAAGCATAAATACATTCATTTAAAGCATTTTCACCGAACTAGGTACAAGTAAATGAATGTATTATGTTCAGTATCAAGTTGATCTTTTGTGTTTACTTGTAATAAAATAATAGGTTCTCATAAGTGTGAAAAATTAAAAAAACAACTCTTAAATTCTCCAAGTATACTTTAGTCACACTACCAAGTTTTTTTGACAATGTTCAAAATAATATTATAAAAAAGGAACAAGTCCCAATATTACAAAAGATGATATGAGAAAAAATCCAAACATCTAGAGAAAAATGTAACTATCTTTTAAAACAACTACCTAAAATAGTAGTCTCACATGTATGAATTACAAAGTATGTGAAAGATAAAGTTAACTTTCTAAAAAATTTAGCTATAGATCCCTCATCTTGAAAATGCTAATAGCACACATACACACATCGAACTTCTATAGGCATATAATATACCTATATACATGTATACATTCCAAAATCAGAGCATGCATGGAGATTGTGCATGCACAAAGAAAGCATGCATGCATGTATGAGAAAACAAAGTGTGCATGTAGAAGGCATGAATGTGATGACAAACCTTAACTATTGCCTTATGATCCAAATTATATTCCTATAAAAAAACTCCAAGAAATAACTCTCCAAGAGGTGTAAGATTTGTAGGGGGAGCAAAGGCCCTGAAGTTTTAGGAGAACAAATTTATTGATCATCATTAGATTTCATGGTGCCCGAAAAAATATGCTATAGAAGATATTAGTGCCCAACTACAACATCAAATAGAGCCACATTTTATAGACCTACATATTTATTGATATGTATAACCTTAATACTCTCCAAAACATGTTTTCCCTTATGAGAAGGTGATTGCACATTACGTACCTAGTTTGAAGCTAGTCCAAAAAATCTAGGAAGTTTTGATATTGCTTACTCTTATCATGATTCATTATTTAACATGTATGTCTCATCAATCAATTAATATGCACAATGCCATTTTTTCATCAGGAATTGAAGGCCCTTAATGTATCTAGATTTAGGTATCACTAAATTCTATGGAACAATTCCCTTATCCTTACGTAATCTCTCTTCTCAAAACTTTTTATGCCTTTGTGATAATGCACTACAAGGCAACATTCCTTATTGGTTGTCAACATTGTCATCATTAACATCTTGATCCAAGTATAAATAATTCAAATGGTAGTGTTCCATATTTATTAGGGTAGTTGTCCTACCTTGACAACCTTTCAATATGGGGTAATCAATTAGAGGGAACAATTGTTGATGTGTTTTCTAGTCACAGTCAACTTAGATAAAAATTCACAAAGAACTTTACCTCTCTTGAAAGAAAATTAAATTATGGAAAAAAATTCAATTATCCCAAGGTTTCGACTGTCAAGTCTTAACTTAGAAGGTAACTCGATGCTTCAATGTGGATATTATTTTAATAAAGGGACTCACATGCTTGGAAAATATAAAATAGGGTTATATTTGAAAAGTAACAACTTACTTTATATATTCTACCCCGAATAAGTGCTCAATGATCTACAATATGGTTAGATTTATGCATTATGGAACACTTATATCATCTAATCTGCAATATTTTGATGCTTTGTATCTTTAAATTTTATATTTTATGAAAAACAAATAGAAAAAGAGAGGGTGAGAAATAAAGGTTAGAAATCCTAAATTGCTCAACAATCTTGCATGAATATAGTCCAAAATTGTAAAAGATATCATTTCCAATTTATGCTTCATCGGACCCTATCACAATTGCACATAAATGGTGTAGACTCTAAAGGGAACTCATCAATTTAAGAAAGAGACCGAAGTACACCCAAACGATGGTTCATTGCTTTGATATTTTAAAAGGTTGATAAGAAATTTACAAGTCATTTGAGATTTACAAAGTTCATGACTCAATTGACATCAAATTTACAATCTTATAAGTATAGACAAATGGTTTAATTGATCTAAGTGAAAGGAAACCATGAAGTAAGCAAAATATTGATAATTCTTCAATATTTGCCCCAAAGATAAACAAAATTCAATTTTCAAAATAATCCATCTGGTGGCCTTTTATAGACAAAGGCACTTAGAAAAAAATTACAAATCAATGGCTCCAAATTAATATTTTTTAACCAATGACTCAAATTTGAAATGACAACATAATCCTCTTTTCAACAATATATTTTATTTATTGGCATATTCTCAACATATTCCCTTCTTTGATAGGATGTGTGGATATTCCCTTAAAATAAACCAACAAATAACACTCCAACTGGCTACAATTTAGTATTTATTTATTTTTTAAAAAGAGTGATAAACACTTTTGACCTAGAGCCATGAACCAATGAGGTCACAAACAGGGGACCTCATCCTCAACATAAACACTTAACAATAGCATCCCAATGGGGTTTGAACCTTGGTGGAAAGAACACCAACACCACATTTAAACCGTCACACTATGCCAATATCAACAAGTGGCTACAATTCAATATTGCTTGCAAAAAAAAAGAAATTAAATTTGTCAAATATCATCATTTTTTATAAAATAAATATGGACAAACATTTAAATTTACAATGTAAAAAATAACATTCTTCTCTTACTTTATCTCATAAAACAGTAGTTTACATTTAAAATAAAAATTTACAATTTATTGTCCCCTTTTAAAAAAAAGCTCATGAAAAACATAATAAAGTTAAATATTTTTAAATGGTCACACTAAAAGATCACCTTTATCAACTTGAATGGGTGGCATAGTTAGTTAAGGGCTTTGGGTTCATCCCATGTAGGTCCCAAGATCAATTCTCTTTGCCTAGATTTATTTGGTTGTACACTTGTTTAGGCCTAGTTTGCAACCTTTAGCGAGTATAGGGGGCTTACCCTATCAAAGAGCTAAGCTCCAAGTCATCGGGCTAACTTGCTGATTCCCCTCGGTTAACAAAAAAAAATCATAGGTTTATCATTATTTAAAATTACCTCTTAATATGAAGTTCTTTTCTCAAGGTTCATTCACCCCTTTTAATCATTCACTTATTTCTTAAGTAAAACCCCAAATTGTGGTGTACTTCAAAGTTTCTTGCTTTTCTTCGTGACTTTTTTCATACCTTGATACTCATTGGGCTACATCATGACTTTTAAATTTTTTTATTTTATGATTTATCTCTTTTAAATCTTGTGGAAATTTGACTTTGAACATGATTTTCAAGTGCAAGTCTTTTAACTTTAATTTCTTGTAGGATTTTGACTTGCTACTAAACATTATGAGATTTTGACTTGCAAGTGAACATTTCAGGAATTTTCATTTGGTCGAAATATTTCAAGTGAATAGTGTAGTTACATTTTACCTTGTGGGAAATGAGGATGCAACTGGATTAAATTGTGAGAAATTGAGATTGAAGTGAACTTTAAGTATTTTTTCTTACAAATGAACATTTACGAAAATTCACATTTGAACTAGATATTTAGGCTTAACTGAAATTTGCACAAACTAAATAATACATAATCATTGTCCAATCCATCAAAAGTTAAAACCAATTTTTTAAATTAAATTTTAAAACATAGCCTTGTACCAACATTTAACCTTGACGATGTCCATACAAAATGTATGAGATGAGGCATAAGAAAGAAGGTTTTAAATTTTAAATGCTTTTACTCCTTTTCATGTCTTCCCTTGTTCATTTGAATCCTCCCCCTTTAAGATTAATTTGAAAACTTTTAAAGCTTATTAAAGTTTTAAACCCTTTTAAGATTATTGAAACCCTTTTAAAAGTTTATTAATCTTTATAATTTATTAAACCTTTTTTTAATAAGGTAAAATGAAATATGCCACTAATGATACAACATGTTTATTTTGATATGACATCTTTTCACAATTAGTTGAGTGCATGAAGATTTAAGTGAATTGGATTTTACTATAGCAAGTTGGGGTAGTTCATTTGTGAACAGCCCTCCACAAAAGAGGATAATTTATGGGGAATGTTAATTAGAGAGGTAAAACTTACTAGAAAATAACTTGCTTATTTTAATGAATTTTGACAGACTTCCAAAAGGAACTTAGGCTTAAGTTTGGCGTTCTTTTCACCTATGGTAAAATTTCTATCATTGAGATAACCAATTTTGAGACTTGGAGGACTTGGAGGAACTGGTAAACACTACAAGGTGAGCTAAAACTTAAGCTAAAAGAGGGGGTCCTTATTTTACCAAAAGAAAAATGGGGCATGTTATGGAAGGAACAACAATTGTGACATAATATTTTTTTTTGAACAATGTCTCATGATAATTAATAGTAGATTGAATCCTGACATTGGATTCCTTCTCTTAATCTTCCATGGCTATTATTGAGAGGGTGTAACATGAGATAGAGAGTATTCGGAAATGAGTGTTCTAGAAGACTAGAGTTGAGCATTTTGATATTTCTAGAAATAATCCGGTGGGAACCATATCGTCATGGTTATGGAGTACATGGTATAATATGAAGAGCCTAAACCTCTTAGGTAATCAACTCTGTGGTCCTCCACCCTCTCTTTCCCTTCAAAGTCAATTAACCATCTTAGAATTGTCTAAGAATGATTTTGATAAAAATATTTTAGATTGCATTCAAATAAATCTTCCTTATTTAGAGTTCTTGTCACTATCTAAGAACAAGTTCAAAGGTGTTATCTCTCCATCAATATCTTTCTTTCCAAGGATATATACATTGGATTTGTCAAATAATGAACTCAAACATGCCTTGTCCTCCAATCTAGTGAGCTACACCTCTCTAAAAGTGTTGACATTGTATAACAATAAGATGGTTGAGTTAGGTAATCTACAACAATTAAAGTCATTGGATCTTAGAGGAAATAGATTGTTAGGGAAACTACCATTAGACTTCTTAATTGTAAACAACTAGAGTTCATGGACCTTAGTAAGAATAATTTATTAAAAAATTACCTAACTATATTGTAAGATTAAAAAAATTAAATGTTGCATGAGGCCTCCACTTTCATTGGCTTGCCACATTTTGTTTGATTGTTCAATTGTACGTTGAGTTGTTTTGAAATTGCTTGAAATTTCATGCTCCTTTAGCATTGTAACCATTTAAAAAAAAAAAAAACACATAAGTGCTCTAAACCTTGTAATAAATTAAATAAAAATAAAAAGAAAATCTCAAATGATGAATATTATTTGCACTTGCATGCAAATGACTTCATCTGAAAGCAATCCATGCTTTCTAAATAGTTTAAAATGCTCCAAAAAAAAAATGCAAGCATTTGATTAATTAATTGAGTGTAAAATTCATACATACATACCATAGCAAAGAGATTGACCATTGGATAATGAATGTGCTAACATGACAACCCATTTTTGTTGAACATTTTGTTTTTACAGGCTATAAAGAGCCTTATATGCAACTAACCATTGTCCAAACTAATATATAAAATAAATATTGAACAATCATAGTTTGAATCATGCCAAAGAACCACACACCACATCTAGGTTGAAACCACTTGCCCTTGTTCATGCACCATCATCTAGGCTATACTTGTCGGTCTTAGGCATGAACAAATGTTACCTATCAATAATAATTATATTTCATTTGAAATATTATAAATTCATCTCATTTTAATTTTGATGATTACTATTGGATGACTATTTTTATTTTTATTTTTTATTTATTTAAATAAATGTAAAATCGATAATAGCTAATTTTTAGTTTTAAAAATTGAAAAAAAATAAAATTAGAAATCTAGTTTAATTTTTCTCCTAAAACATTTTACCTAGTAGGACTAATAGAAAAAATGATAACATGAAAACATTATTTCCCCACCCTATAGGCCCTTACGACTAATAAGCTTAGAGCTTGCATTAACCCAATTCCGTTTGTAGTGGTTGGTTTATAATGTCACTATACTTATCAATTGGGTTTAGACCACTTTGTTATTAAACGTGATATTTTCTTGTCATACAAAATGAAGCTAATTTTGTAAACAATTTTGATCTAGTAGGCATTTATTCATAAAAAAATACACTAAACCAAGAAATTTGCTATTTGTTAAGCGAGACTTTAGAAAGATGAAATTATTCTTGGGTTGAGGAACATTGAGGATTGTGGGCTCAAACCTCAAATTCTAGTGATTTAAAAATTAATTGTTTAAATAAACTCTAGATTATGTTTCTCTGAATGCTACAAAACTAGTGATACTTGTTTTGTTGCAAGTTCAAACTTGTAAATGCAATATAAATAATTAGACATTACCACACAAGACTTAGAATAGCCATGTCGTCATTTGTTTACATCACAACTATCTAACTATTATATCATTAACACATTAGCATCTATAAATGTCAAGGGAAAGGTTGAAGAAGTTTGTGCACTTAACTTCATGGTTTCTTAATATAACTTCAATTAGAATGCTTGAGCAAAGACTTTTGAAGAAAAGTATAAAAAACCTTATCCATTCTAAAATTTAAATAAATAATCTCCACAACTCGACAACTCGACAACTCTAATACACATATACAAATAAACAAACACGTGCATATATATATGTATATGTACATATACACATATATTGCACAGACATACACACTTTGAAAATATTATATTAAAATGCAATAAAAACAAACTAAAATAAATTAAAATAGCCTTCCTTCCCCTTACATATGTTCTTTTAAATAAAAATTAAAACTTAAAAAAACAAATTTATATTAATATTTTTTCTCTATTATCATTATAATAAATAGTATTAAATTATAATAAAAATACTATAACACAAAAATATAATTAAAAATTACAAAACTAAATTATAAATTTCATACATGACAAAAATTACTATTAAAAATCTTTTAAAAATAAGAAAACAATACAAGAAATAAATCACAATTACAATTTAAAAAAATTAGAATAAAAAGTTACAAAAACTAAAAAATAGATTTAAGACAAGACAAATATTAACATTAAAATCTTTTAAAAATAACAAAAACAACATATACTAAAAACAAATCATAATTAGGTACTATGTGTATTTAATAATATTTAATATTTAATAACACCCTAAAACCAATGAATTGAGTTGACTTGACCTCGACTTATTTTCGTAAACATCAACAAACCCCTCTCCCACGGAAATAAGGAACGAAGCTTCTAGTTCTAGGTAGAAAAGTCGTTAGTTTTATATTTAATTAAAAAATCAATAACAAGCCTCCAAATTTCAAACAAAATCTGAACAACTAACAGATATATTTGCGAACCAGCGCTTTACAGGGCCAAAGTTTTCGCTCCTGTTTGATGCAAATTTATAATCTTCCAGATTTTTTGTTTTCTTGGAGTATTTAAAAAAAAAAAGCATTTGGTTGGACCGAGAGAAAAATCTCTGTGAAGTTTTGCAAAGTCTTGTAGATCAGCCAGAATGTCTTCACCTGGAGAGTAAGTTATTGAAATTTCATGTATATAAAAATTCTTTTTATTGCTTTTATCTTTCTTATTCATTTTTTCAAACCACTGTATACTATTTTTTACAGTCATCATGGGTGGGTGTTGTGCAAATTCACGTAGTTTACAGCTGATTAATGGTTAAATTTCAATAAAACTGATTCTCATTTTTTTGGGCTTCATTTAGATCATTTTTTGTTCAAGAACACATCCAGATTCGAGTATTACATGACATAGAATCTCTTCAAATGAAGCATTTGCGACACTTCTCGTTTCTTGACAATTAAAGCAGCTCTAACTCATCTCGTTGCTCATGTCAGCATCTCATGGAAGGTTCTTTCGTCCTTAGCTCATCAAGGATTGGGAACAATCTAGTAATCAGACAGCCATTAATTCTCCAAGATAATAGATAATAATACTGCAAATAGAGCCATTGCGATAACCATAAAAAGGAATATATTCCCATGTGGGAGCAACTTTACCAGATACTGTGTTAAGTGGTTTTAAATGCTTTCTTTGTTTGGTTTCAAGATTCCATGCTTTGTTGCATCCTTCCTTCTTCCCTTCCTTTGCCTCCTTGGTTCCTTGCTTGCTTTGTTCTGGTCCCTGGTTCCATTCGTTTTGTTTTCATCACCTCCTTTGCTTGGTTGGTTGTCTACAAGGTTCGTTCCTTTGATCCGGGTGTCCCAGTTGATTTATGGCAGATCCACTACAGTTCTCTCCTTGGACCTAGAGTTAGGAGCCTTCCACACCAGAGAGCTGTATACTGTATATAGAACCTTCAACATCAGAGAGCATTATATTGAGTCTAGTCATAAGTCACATAAATGAATAACGAATGATATCACTTTACCTGTCACATGAACATGTATAGAGAATAGAAAGTGGTACCGGTCGCATAAGATCTCACAACCCTTAGGTGCTTGGCAGGTTTGACCAAAGAAAGGCCAAAGAAAGGACAAAATCTGGACTTATCTGAATGCCTTTCATAGACTGTTCATTCAATGTAGTTGGTATTATCTCTGCATTATCAACTTTCTCACAAATTGCTGTCAACGAATCCCATAACTCTATTAGCATAATTATGGCGTTGAACAGATTTCATCTTTAAGTTAATTGGCTGCTTTTACATGTACATTGCACTTGTCAAGTTTGTTGTCTTACACAATGTTGTCAACATTGGCCAAACCTGCATACATGGAATGACTTACAGACTGGCTGATAATCATCAATATTTCCTACTACAGTTCCATACACTAAGATTATACTCAATCTTGTCTCAACTCAAAGACTATACTTTCTCTTATTAAGCTTATGGTAACGAGGCAGATTTAACTTCTGAAAACTTTCCATACCTTTGACTTACAAACAAAAATACATGTCATGTAAACATACCCATCATATACACCACACAACAAAACATCCAAAGTATGAGTATTTTTTTTCCAGAAAACCTTCACTTCCTTAGCCTTACAAGAGTTCTCATATCCAGTGATTTAAACAATTTGATTTTTCTAACACAATAATATGACCAATTATAAAAATTTAAAGTTGGACTTGAAGTATAATAGTATTTTTATTAAATACAATCTTTTAGGCAGACCCCCTCTCCAAATAACACCATGTATCATACAATATATTTAGAAATGCTATTGAATGAAGTGGTTAAATCTATAACATAACTCCACAGGTCAATGTAAAATAATATCATATATGCAAGGAGGGGCAGAATTTCTATTTATTTTGAAATTGATTAAATTGGTTTGACTTTCCTAGGGGGAACTAATATAAATCAATTAATCTTTCTGCCCACTCAAAACGCCCTTCCTCAAACACCGACCAAGCTGAGAATGCTCAATGCCCTCCGATTTCAGTTCAGTGTTTGCATTAACGGCATAATGACAAGTTCCATGTCCAGATTCCTTCTCTCCAAGTTTTGATAACCTCTATAATTTCTTTTCTATAGAAAATCTGTTATGATGATGAACTGGAAGATCTTACTTGTACAGGATTAATGTACTACACTATTCGTCAACTTCCCCTTTGTAGTATTTGGTGTTCACTACTGAAAAATGTCTTAGCGCTCTTCAGTCTGCTGTTCCAGTGAGCTTCTAATACAATAATTTTATGTCTCCATGCTTGTATTCAAGCCTTGAAGTAGATGTTACAGTCCCACATAGTGTTTGCCCTCATACATTGAAGCCCATAGCTTTAAATTCCTGAGTTATTTGATCATATCATAAAGAACTTTTTGCCTATGGATAAAAATATGCAGACCACATAGGATTTTAAGTTTATGCATTGATTTTGTTATTCCTCTTCCTCTATCAAACCATGCCAAGATATTGCTGGAAATGTGTGAGCAGCTATTATCAACGCTATTGATTGGTTTATTTTGAATGTCTAAATATAGATCTTGTTGACAATCATCATAGCCATAGGGGCAGAAGAAACATAAACAAAAGGTCTGTACTTGGGATGTGTGCATAAAGAAACTTGGAGTCTTTTGTTCTCTTCTATAGACAAAAGTCATTTGAATTCTTGAGAATATTATATGCAATAAAATGTGGAATACAGTTGTTGCAACATTAATATCTGTTAGATATTATATATTGTTATTAATTGCAAGTAAATTTCTGGTTATAGTAAAACCTTCTTTTATAATGAAAAAGTGGTTATACATCCTTTAGTTCACACTGAAAAACATTATCTTTAATAAGACATTGTACTTATTTACTTACATATCTGTTGGATGTATTTTTCAATGGATTATTAACTAATGACTTTATGCTCTGAAATTCATCTGCTTCTTTTGATATGTAATACATTTGCAATTTTGATTGCTCAATATTTTCAGTTGGTACAATTCACTTCCTCCAGTAAGCATGGCGTATGGAACCTTGTGCCTTCTTACTACAGCAGGTTATCACTTGGGATTGGTTAATCCACAGCTTCTTTATCTAGACTATGATCTAGTGGTAAAGCATCTACAGGTATGCTTTCTTATCATTCTTTCTAAATTTGTTTTATTTAATCCACTTTTTTCTTGTTATTCCATACTATCTATATTACTTCTTGGTTTTATGTTTTGGGGTTCCTATTGGGAAGCAAGGGAGGCATAAAAAATTATTCAAGATGCCCCTGTTTCTTAGAAAAGG
The DNA here is from genome assembly GCA_007258455.2 of Sequoia sempervirens. Taxonomy (NCBI): domain Eukaryota; kingdom Viridiplantae; phylum Streptophyta; class Pinopsida; order Cupressales; family Cupressaceae; genus Sequoia; species Sequoia sempervirens. The sequence continues at coordinate 9,102 of VDFB02204995.1, read as the reverse complement.
AATTCATCATAACATTCTGATTGCATACAGTAGTAAATTGATATGTTTTTTTGGGGCATTCATCTTTTTCACAAATGTTGGATTTTCAGTCTTAAGCAAGTCTAATACTGAATAGGTGTTTTGTTTTATGGTTGTTGAAGGTTTAAATTCTGTTCATAGTGCATTTATGTCTTCCGGTATTTTCTTTATTTTGTTCCATTTGTCAGTCATATTATATAGTTGGTCACATAAATTTTCAGTAGTGCCCCAACCATAATAAATGTGATAGGTAGGATAAATGATAATCATGTATTAGATGTTATTTGGATGTGTGATTAGGCCATCTAGTGGAGTATTGGGGAGAAATTGCAGTGGACTAATGCCTCATCTTTATTGCAACATCTTAGTTTTTTGCTTCTGTTTTGCATCATTTCTAAAATTTGAGTTTCATTTTCAAAGAATAGAACCCTTTTTTATGAAGGATTCTATAGAGAGAGCACACCTGCGAATTCTTTGAAATCACATTCATTGCCACAACCTTGAATACCCTCTTCAAAATTTAGCTGACTTTATAGTTCAGTAAACAGATGTGTTAGACACTGTTCTGTTGCTTGAGTGGCAACAGCTATTTATTTTATAGCTTTCTAGTAGTTTGTTATCCTACAAGGTCATCTAACACAAGATTAATAAGAAAACATTGAGGCCTTATCAACCCTACACATAATGCTATATTTCCTACCCCAAGAGCACTGGTCTTTGCGACACTACCAAACCCTGCACTCAGACTGCTGCCAACTCACCTCCTCTTGGCACATTTCTGCTCACACTTTCTTCCTGTTGTCAAAACAGGATGCCTGGGTAGATCTCCAACTTCCTAGTTTCCCTGCTCAGAATATCACCAGACAGTGTGGGGAAATGAGGTCAGCTCCAGCTTTTCTTTTTTGTGTGCGATTACCAGAGATGTAACCACCAATGCCAGGTCTGGTAGATGGTTTTAGTATTCTCACACAGGGAGTGGATTTCCTGATGAATACAGGGGCCATGCCTCATGGAAGAATCCATCATTCTCAGGGGAAAATGCCACCAATGCTGCTGCCTGCTCTGCCCTTTTCTGGAAGCACCTGATCAATAATTTATTTGTGAATAGCCTTTTTGGGCATTAAATCCTCTAGGTTAGTGATAAAATCAGCAGCAATGATGCTTCTAGACAGAATTTGCCTGTATTTACCTGTCGTGGGTGACTTTATTGTTCAGCAAACAGATGTGTTAGACACTATTGTGTTGCTTCAGTGGTGACAGCTATTTATTTAATAGCTTTCTTCTAATTTTTAATCTTACAAATGCGTCTAAAACAAAAAAGCAACAAGCTATCCTAGTGGGCATCTAACACAAGATTAATTAGAAAACGTTGAGGCCATATCGACCCTAAACTTACTGCTATATTTGCAACCCTAAGAGCACCAATCTTTGCAATACCATTGAACCTTGCACTCAGATTGCCGCCAACTCCATCTCCTCCCTTTAAGAGTTGTTGATCAGCTCCACAGGAGCCAATGATCACCTGCAACCAAAACAACCTCCCACACAATAGAGAAACAATAGAAATGCTATTGACGCCAGAGAATTCATTAGATGCATAAATAAAATTAGTACAATATACAATGAGGAAACCCTTGTTATAAAGACAAGAATGGAAACCTAGGACAGCCAGCCTAATATCATGACAAGTCTTAATCCTATGATATAAGACACAAAAAGTAAATGACTTAAATAAGTTTAAGTATGTAAGTGTGTATAGGGCCTAATATGAAACTAGTTAGGTAATATACCATGTGCAACTTAGGAATGATAAAACATGCAAAGGATGGGTCTTGACTACAAGGCCATGTTAGGTACCCATGTACAAACAAATCTGTCACAAATAGAGTAGAGGAGAAAAACCCATAGGGAAAAAGCCCCTCCGAATAGAGAAAAGATGCAAACAAACATGTACAATTGATTAAGGAAAGAGGACTCAACATGAGCCCTGAGGACTATTTTTGTCACATATGTATACTAGATGTTCCCCTCATAGGAGAGAAAGAGAGAGACCATGCAGGCCCCTCATGGTGTATAATCTTTTGTGGTGATGGTAGATGCTTGACAAAGGATGATGATGAAGATCCAAGAATGCTGAACAGCATTCCTCCCCTTGGGATGAAACAAATGAAGCATAGATGCAAGATGTCCTTCCACGAAGGAAGAAAGATTATGATGTATGATGATATCTTTGAACTGTGCTCAAGTGTCTATGAAAGTATGCCACAATCAAAATAGGTACAAAACCAATCAATGAAGAAGGTGACAAACTAGGACCATGTGCAAATCAATGAAGAACAAGATCTGAAGACAAGGATGGTGTGATGACAGCTATGATGGGACTATATCAGAGAGGAGATGGATGCCCTCAAGTGTGTCCTCCAAATCTACAAAATGGGATATGCAAAACAAACCTGCAATATCTATCAAGTACTCATCCCAATGCACCAAATTTGCATGACTATGATGTACTTGCTGCAAAGAATCACTTGAAGCAACAAGTGATGGAGATGATGTGATCTCAATGCATGTCATCCAACTATATTGGCCAGCCCATGTTGATGGGTCCACACAAGATGTTTAAATATGAACACTTGGAGATGAATCTCTCAATGTTGTAATCGATGAGTCCGCAGCCTTAGGAGAGTGACTCAAATATAAGGAAGATGAAGCCTCTAAATTGAGATTAGGAGTTATAGAAGCCGAAGAACCAACGGATGGCTCTGTAGGAGGAGAAGGAGCATCAAGAGAAGCCTCAATGTCATCACAACTATCAAGACTTTCCATATAATTAACCTGCTCTTTTATATCATCATCATATGGTAGGTTGTCACAATCATCAAGGGGCACAAGACTATCCATAGTAGGATCATCTGGGAATGGAGAATGATGCGGGTCTACTTAGATCTTCCAAATTCTACTCCAAAGAATGCGTGGACACTCAAAATGTGAAATGATATCTGAGATCTCCCAAAAAGTGTCACCATCAATGGTAGAACCAATCAATCCTAGGACATGATCATTCTTGATATCCCATGTTAGTTTCGAATTATGTGTACCTTGTTCAGGAACAAGTCCATACAGATGGGGCAGGAGATGAAGCTATTTGAGATGTTTTAGGATGCCATCTTGCCAAGACTTATAGTTCCCTTTATTTAGGGTAATTATGGAAGGATGATTTGAAAAACTCATGATTTTACAAGAATAGACTCCTCATATAATAGATTAGAGATCTAAACATGTGAAATTGGAACCCTTGCAGCATAAAAATGGCCCCATATTTCGCAAAATGCCTAAAGTACAAATCAAAATAGAAAAACTGATTTCAAATTGAAATAATAAGTATTTGGGGCAAAGTCAGGAAAAATCAAATAGATGGTTGCAAACTTGCAAGGTATGTGGAACCAACTTTCGAATGCCTATTTGTTTGCAAAAATCTGATATTGTATGCTCATCCTCCTTTATGCCTTGAGAAAAGCACACAAGTATTGTTTAGGCAAAGCCTTGGTGGTGCTGTTGGCCCAAGCTGGGCGGGGGTGGTTGGAGGGTGGAGTTTCGATTGTGATAGCGGGGGTGGCAGAGCTTGCTGGTATTAAGGCCTCTCAAGGCTAGTAATGTTTAGGGGCTTTGTGTCATGTCCCCTCGCACCAACCCAACTCAACCAATGATCCCACCGTATACAAAGCTGGAGGAAGAGATCATATTTACTCTCATAACCGAATGCATTAAAAGACTAAACAAAAGTCAATAATATAAAAGACAATATTAACATATGTTAATTGTCTTTAAGAAATAATCGATTTAATTAAAGAGGACAATGGGATGCCTCCAACAATTAGATATGGCCAGAATAAATGGACACAACCTTTTACATACATAGATATAGAGAAGAAGCCATTCAAGGAGGGTTCATCATCGAAGTAGAAAGAAAAGAGACAGATATCCGCCAAGGAGGTATTGGGCATACAACGTCATTCTCAGCAGGTGGTATTTCTGCCACTCAAACATATAATCAATCTGATCTATATTATTCTAACTAAATCATTCCTATGGCAGCGATCTGATATATTTGTATGGGTTGATTATTCTTCACAGCGATAATCTGATATAATTGCATTGATAGATTATTCTTATAGCATCGAATCATTGATCAGATATAATTGAATGGATAAATTATCCCTTATAGCAGCGATTGATTAATTATTTCTTCATAGCATGCACATGTGTAATTGATTACTTATGATTCATAAATATCAGACTACACACACGCAGTGATTTATGGTCTTCACAGCACCTAATCTGTTATAATATGTCACCGTATTCGCCGAACTTCAACCTTCAAATTCGAATTTCGGCGAATTTGAAATATTTATTTTAAATTAAATTGCTTTTCTTCTTATGGGAAAAAAAACCCGCCATTTTCTCGCTTGGTTCTGGGAGACCCGATCCGCCCGTTCCTCTCCTCTCGTGCACTCCCGTGAATTTTTCTCGCCACCCTATCTCTCAAGCAGCGATTTCGTGATTTCTTCCTACAGTGTGTTCACGGCTTCACACGATGTCCTGTCGGGCTGCAGTAGGATAGGAACCGAAACCCTACCTCCTCCCCTTCCCCAGTGATCCAGACTATCTGGGGCGTGTTGCATTTGATGCTCAGGATGTCGCGTGAATGATTGAGGGTCCAGAGTCGCGGTTTTGAATGATTGTCGGGCTCCTGCATTTCCAGCGTACAATATCACATTGTCCGTCATGGATGTATGGCCCGATCAATCTGATTGTTCTCGTGACTGTGTTCACTGAACGAAAGTAACTTATAAAATGTTGGATGTAATTCTTAGGATATATATTACATCCATATTATTAATTATCAACTATTAATATATTCAGTTGAATATATTTAGTACTTATAGTATTAAAATTAATTTTTTTTTAGTGTACTTATATTTTAATATCTTTAATTTATTTATATTTTATGTTTAAAATTATCTCTATTTGTTATTTAATTTAATTTTTTTTTTTCGTAATGTTCAAATTTAATATTTTAAATTAAATAAATTAAACTTTTATTATAATATATTTATTATTTAATATATAATTAAATTTATTTAGTATTTATATATTAATATTATTTAAAATGAAATTGTATTTTTAAACATATTTATTATTTATTTTGCTTTCTCTTTATCTTTATTAATGTATTTAAACATATTAGTATATTAATATTTTATTTTATTTATTTTTAGTTTATTACTTATATTTTTAAAAAATCAAAATTATATTTTTCCTTGAACTTCATCTTTCAATGTTGCGAATTGATGCTGGTGATTTAGGTTATATGTGCATTGACTGCCTTGCATAGATCTGGTCTTATATTGAATTGCTGTTGTTTCATACGTATTGTCTAACATCCACTATCAATTGTTACTTCATGCATCGATATGATTCTTTAGGCATTTCTATATGTCATTTTAAGCATGGATTTAAATACTGTTCTTTATGCATAACCATAACATATATAGCACCTTATTGCATATTAATGACTAAGGATGAATATGAGTGATTGAATGTGTGAATAGGACCTAATATGGAACTAGTTAGGTAATGCTTCCATGTTCACACCAACACTCCCTTCATATTTTCTGCTCAGACTTTCTTCCTGTTGTTGGAACAAGATGGCTTGGTAGATCTTTGACTTCCTAGTTGCCTTGCTTAGAATACCACCAGACAGTAGGGGGAAAGAAAAACACAAAGCCAGCACCAGCTTTCCTTTTTGTGCATGATTTCCAGAGATCTATCCACCAATGCTAGGTCTGTACAGAAATCAATTAACTCTTCCCTGTGCCGGTAGATGGTTTTAATCTCCTCTTGCAGGAAATGGATTTCCTTGAGAATATAGGGGCCATGCTTCATGGAAGAATCCACCTCTGTTGCATGGGAAAATGGCACCAATGCAGCTGCCTGCTGTACCTTTTCTGAAAGCCCCTGACCAATAATCCATTAATGAATGGCCTTTCCAGGCACCAAATCCTCTAGTTTAGTGATAAATCGGCAGTAATGATGCTCCTAGACAGAATTTTCCTGTATTTGCAGTGTCCATGGAATCCAGAACCATCTTGATCATTCATAGAGTACATTTGGGCAGCTGAAGATTGAAGATTGCCCTAAGTCTCCAGTCGGACTCTGCCCCTTGGTAAAAAGGATCTCTCTGCCTTCCAGCAACCTGTTACTTCACCATCCTTTGACTTTTGAGTGCAGACAGCCAGCACTACCTGAAGTGAAACCCTGCAAAAAAACAAAAAACCCAGCTGCAAAGGAAAACAGTATACATCCCTTCAAACAAAGGTGAAGTAAAAACTTCGCACATGCCACCAAAAAATTCATCCTTGGACCATTGCCTTCTCATTATAAGGATTGTCAGTAACCCGTCAAAGAACAAACTACTATAAAATAGATTTTTAAGTCAATGATGGATTTAATATTGAAAAATAATTCTCCCAATTAAAACCACAATGCACAGAATTTACAGTCTTTAGCTTGAGCTCACAGATTTGGAAGGTTTAATGATCTGCAACAGTGAAAAAGACAAAATAGAGGATATTCCATTATTGCACTTAGGTAAGTGTTCTGCTAAAGAAGAATAATTCATATTAGCTTGTTTAGTACCAAAGATTTCTCTATTAATGTAAATCCCTAGTAAAAGACTTGCTTTAATTAGAAAATGTGTTACACAGTTACTGGGATATGCAATTGACTTACAGAGCGGGATTATTTTAATTTTTTTTTTTTTATCATTGTCAGAACCAGCAAGCTTAGCCAACAGATTTGTTATCCCGGATGGATATTTGAAATAAATCTGTTAGCACGGACATGTATCCAGATATGCCATGTGGATGGATGCTGATCTGATGCACATGGGTCATATCCATATCTGTACCTGTATCTAAAATGGTTAATACACGATTTGGCTACACCCTTAGCTGTATCCTGTAACTTAGCTTTGACACAAAAAATGCTTATATCCAAAAATATATGAAAGGGATGGTCTTGTGTCCTCATATATATATTGCACAACAGTACTTGCCTTTTGTACCTTAGAAGTGTTTAATTCCCAGTCTTTGTACTTAGCCAATGCTTTATCAGTGCTCATCAAAACTTATGTAACAAATATGGATTGCACAGTTAGCTAATGTAAATATGAAAATGTGTTTTATTTAATAGTACAGAGGTTTCTGAGCACTCTTATTCACGTCAGAATGCATTATATACCTGGAATTGTTGCTAGTTACAACTGAAATATACGTCTCGGTTTTGACCATCTGTTGGCTATTTCTGCAATAAACAGCTTAAAAATGAGCAAAGTAGCCTTTAGACATCTAGTAGGCTAATTGGACGTGATAAAAATTTATATTTTCTAAATGAAACTTGGTGCGAATAAGAACTTGCATTGTTTTATTGCTAAGCTACTAGAACTTCGGATTCGAAGATTCTATGGCTTTTAATGCATGGTCTGACAAAGAATTTGCTTGACTAGCATATATTAGAGTCCATCAACTTTTTATGTGAAAGTTATAAATGTGTTCATCTTTGTGCATTGCATCTATTAATAACCTCTCTGGGGGATGTCTGCAGATATGGAGGCTTTTGACCAACTTCTTTTTTCTGGGTCCCTTTTCTATCAACTTTGCAATTCGTCTTTTAATAATGTATGTATGAAGCTTTCCTCACTTGGTGACAAATTTAGGGCTTTATTTCATGGAATAAGTGATGAAATACTCGTTACTGATTCAAGTCAAACAGCGAGCTTGGTAATTTTGCCAAATACATTCTTTGGTTTTTATAGTGGTCCAAAAGTTTCAGTTTTTTCTTTTTCATGAACACAAATATAACACTGAAGTTTACAGAGCAAGGTATGGTGCCAATATAGAGCGCGGACCATTTGACAGGCGGACAGCTGACTTTTTGTGGATGATGATCTTTGGGGCATTGGCTCTTCTTGTAAGTCTTAACAAATGTTTTTTGTGTGCCATATTATGCTGTTACTGTTTGGGACACAAAGAAAACATTTCATTGAATGCTATTTGTTTTTATTTGTGCTACTTAATTTTTAATGCCTTAGCATGTCATGTGGGATGGAGTGATGTTTATTGAAGATTTATCTTGAGACAGTTAGGGCTTGAAAATCTTCTCAAAATTGAAAATTCATGGAATCCTTGCTTGTTGATCATGTAGGGATTTTCTCTTGTTCCGGCCTTAAACTCATATTTCATGGGAAGGTCTCTTGTTTTTATGCTCCCATACATTTGGGCAAGGGAATTTCCAAATGCACAAGTCAACATTTCTGGCCTCGTTACATTAAAGGTATGGATTATTAGTAGGTTGTAGACAGAGTTTTGTTTCATAACTAACTACTTTGTTAATTCAATCAATCACGATACTCTTTCTGTTTTTACTGAAGCCTGACATGGTGTGTTCCAATATGCCTTGACTAGTGTGCTTTTGAGGGACATTATGCAGAGAAATTTTATCTGCAACTATAAATTATGCTTCAACATTTCATCTAATGCCTGTTATGTGCAGGGTTTCTACTTGCCATGGGCAATGCTAGCCATGAATGTGATCTTTGGTTCACCTCTGATTCCAGATTTATTGGGCATCATTGTAGGACACATATATTACTTCCTCTTCGTGCTGGTGTGTAATGAGCCTAACTCAAAACTGACCAGAACTTGACCTAATTTTCTGTTGGTAATTTCGTCAAACAGTTTATATGCAACCTTGTAACTCGCTGATGTAGTGTTTCAGTTGAAGTAGGTTGATAGAAACGAATGCTAAGACTGATTTAAATACCCTTACAATGCCTACAATCTGATCTACATGCAAATATGCAATTCTTTTTGGATTTTTTTATGCAAATATATGGAAACTAGGTATGCAAAGACTAGCTACAGTAAATAGACATTTTGTAAAACATTTGCCATGCATCATATCATTTACAATTCCATTTGCAAAGTATCTATTGAAATCAGCTACTTATATCTCCATTATTAT
>VDFB02204994.1:0-15758 GCA_007258455.2 Sequoia sempervirens | reverse complement strand
AAGCTCATTGAGGACTCAATTTCCCTATGGCAAATGGGTCCTAGCTAGGGCTCTAGAAAAATATTTTATGGGTTCTCTTCTTCTGTGTCTGCACTCCTAGATTCCTAATTTTCACTATGATACAATTGGAAATAAATCCTACAAAATATTTTTCATGAAAGAACAACTTTCCTTGAAACTTTGACAACTTTCTTCAATTTTTCTCTTCAAAGGATCTTTCACCTAAAATTTGCAAGATTCATACATCAAAGAGAGAAAAATATTGTTTGTTAGGTGAATAGGGGTTTTGCTTGGTCAAACCCCATTTTGGTAATTAAACCTTGAAATGAAACAAAATAGCATGAAGGAATGATGAATGAACAAGCAATGTCACAACTCACCAAACCTTTGTTTGAACCTTGGATTGTAGATCTGCAACTTACATGAACTGGCTTCAATGGATGTAGATCTTCATCATGAAACTTGATTTGAAACAATTCCTTTAAATACTTGAATAGATCTTGAACTCTACATCACCATATTAGCTCAAAAAACATTTATGATGCAATAAATATTTGACATGACAATGGAATCTTGATTGTTGCAATAATCTTCAATAAATCTACTCTTGAATTCCTTCAAATGCTCTCTTCATCATAAACTTGCTAAATTGGGAATGCTCTCATCAAAATTGCTAGGATGCTCTCTTGAAAACCTTGGTGCTCATAAAAATCTTCTAGGTGAAACATAGTGAAATGACCTCTTATTTATACATATCTTAACACTAATTCCCAAAATTCAAATATCACAAGCTGACATCTAAATATACATTTGAAATCATTGAAATACCGCCAAAAAAATAATTGAAATTTAGCTCCTAGGTGCAAGTGAGGACCCATTCACCCTATGATGAATAGGTCCTAGGTCACTTACCTAGGACACACATTGCTTAATGTTAAACATTATGTTATGGAATTTATGAATGTTGGGTTTTATCCCTTGGAAAATGTAATTAATTAGGCTTGGATTTGAATTAAAAGGACCAATTAAGGAAAATTAACCTCAATTAATTAATGAAGCCCTAGATTAGTGTGAAAGTGTAAAGGTACACCTTACAACACCAAAAATAAGGCACAATAAAGTCCATTTTAATGAATACGGCCCTAAACTTAATGTGACTATGTGAAATACTTATTACAACACTAAATTAAGGCATAATTAAGATCATTTTATTATTATTTATTCATTCCCAAAGTAAGTGTGAAAAAGGGATATATTTTCCTACACTACACTCATTATACATGATGGTTTTATTTTAGGTTCAAGATAATTGTGATAATCGAGAAGTTCAATGTGTTTTGATTGGATTAATTTCTTTAGCAATGTTTTTATAGGTTCCCCTAAGGGAGTGAATTATCGTCAAGGAGCATTGTTTTGTCTTTGTGGTGTTCCTCATGAAGGATTAGCATTTTAGACATTTTGTTGTGTATGTGGGTGAGAAATATAAAATGGAAAAATATTCAAGTCTATCCCATCACCTCTTGTCAAAAGAATCTCCATAAGAGAACTATTGATAAAATGGAAAATTATCTACTCTAATAAGACTAGAAAACTCTCATGGTTTCCTTCCAAAATTGGCTAGTACTCTGCCAAAATCAACTACTAGGCTCTAACCTTCATAGTAGTAGTGGAAAGATGGCCTACAAACTTACGCTTGAATACATAATTTCCTTATGAATTTGGGTTCCTTCTCCTCACTTGCTTAATGATAAAATTCTCACAAACAAAGGAATTGATATTTTGGATATCTCCCCTTCTTTTAATTGTGTCCTATGTAGTTCCACCATTGAGGACACAATCACCTACTCCTAAACTACCCATTTTCCAATAACTACTAGCTTTGGTTATGTGGTAAACTAAACTGACATGTGACCCCTTACCAAAGATGTTACTATAGATTTTCCTTTGTTGGCCCTATCTTTAATCTAATTCCTCTTTTGGTTGCATATGGAAGATTTCCCCATGTCTTCTAATTTGTAATATTTGACTTGAAAGAAAAAACATTTTTTTTAAGAAACAATATTCAAACATAAAGGAGTTCATTTTCAAGCTGGAGAAGTCCATGTATAAAAATAACATGAATCAAGCCAAGAAAAACATATTAGTGTATTTTGGAGAAAGAAATGCTGGTGCACTTCTTAATATTAAGAGTCTTTAAAATATGGATCTAAAAAAAGGAAAGGATATGTAAGCATCAAATCCTATATTCCACAAATAATGGGAAGAAGAAAGAGAAGATGGCTAAAGGAAAAGGTAACTAGTGATGGTTGAGGGAGTTTGGTGAGGTAATAGTAAATATTTTTTGTCATATCTAGAACAAGAAATAAAAAAATATGGAGAAGAGAATTTGGGTGCTCAAGATTTGGGAGTTGACAAAAGATGCCGATGCAGAACCATGTATAGGCATTGGGGAGGATACGGCTAACTTCATACTAGACCCTAGTTATACAAGAGGGTGGGAGATTTTTTTTGATATGGCATAAGATCTAAGTTGCATGTCCATGACTTCCAAAATGTTTGGGACATATCTTCTCCACAGTGATATCAAGGACATCTAATACCAAGAATAATTATACTTTAATTATTCTCTTGATCATATATATACCATCAAATGGCAACAAGAGCATGTGTAGAGAGGAATATATAAATCTATCCCTTTGACACCATCTAGGTACTTTTTAAAAAAAAATTGATGTGGAAAGTTTGGAGGAGATGGTTGAAATTCCTTTGCCATTGATAAATGTAACTCAAAACTATAAAATAGTTATTGGGGTTTTAATGAGATTGAAGCATTTTGCCCCATATCTCTGACTAGCTTAGGATATGTAATATATTTTGTTTGTTATTACTTTGATTAATTCTCGAAATGTGGAGGCAAATGTCATTTTACTTCCCGCTTGAGTTTGAGCTTTACTTAAAAACATATATATGTTATTGGTTTGGGTCTATTTTTGGTAATATGTTGGTCCTTTTTGGTGAAATGGCACTGGTATGTTCTTAGAAAGTGGATCATATTTTACCTCAATGGTGTTTTCTAGAGTTTTTAGGATGATAAAAGTAATCAATGTGCTAAAATGTTATAAATATAACCAGTTTGTTATATAATATCTCTATGTCCAATAATTGCTTTGTGGAGGATGATATGGTTTTTGCTACAAGATTCTCTATAACTTTTGGACTTGGTAAACATCTTATTTTCAACATCCATCATTATTGATTTTTTTTATAGCCCCTAAAATCCTATCCTATATTATTTAATAAAAATAATTAATATATAGAAGTAATATTATTAGGTGAAGTCACATAAGGGGAACCTAATCATTGACATGAGTGCACAAAATTAGTACACATAGGAAAAACCCATGAGCTCAATAGACCAACAAGAGCACAAAGCCTCTAAGCATGCCAAACCAATGAGGGTTTGGAGCACAAAGTCATTGGCATGAATATCAACAACTTAAGCGTGAAGGTTCAAACCTGAGAATTTTTAGTCTAGTTTGAGCTAGGTGAGGCCACATATGGGGAATCTCATCCTTGGCATGAATGCACATCATTAGCACACATAGGCCAAACCCACAAGCTCAGCGGATCAACAAAGGCACAAAACCCGTTAGCACACCAATCCAACTAGGGTTTAAGCATAAAGTCATCGACATGAACACCAAGAACTTCAACATGAAGGTTCAAACCTATGAGGACAATGAATCAATGAAGACACAATGCTTATGATCACAATGACCGAGTAAGAAATTAACCATAACAACAACAATAATACCATGATTTAACTACCTACATATATACACTACATATGTTACTATACATGTAATTTTATGGAGGGGGGATTTCTTTGGGATTTCCTTGATAGACTTTGTCTTCTTTGTTGTCATTTAATTAATGGTTTAAAATTATTAAATTCAAGAAGAGGATAACGACCCACGAGGACTTTTTATGATGAAATGATTTAAAAATGAATAAAAGGGTGTAGAACGTGATGGTTGAGCATGTTGCTTGCAAAGCCCATGTGTGCTCTTCTCATAGAATGGGCAGACAACTTCAAAGTTCCGAAGTCCATCGTCTCCTACCTCAAATGGCATTGAGACAAAGTGTATTAAATGTGATTAGGCAATCTGACCTAAGATATCAAGTGACGAACTCTCCACATAATTTGTACTAGGAGTTGCACAATATTCAATGAGCAACGGAATAGCCAATAGGCACAGACCATATACCCAATTCCAATTTGAACCCGATTTCGATAAGACTTTCCTTGATGAGCCCAACTGATTTGACAAGAATCTGCACTACACTACTGAGCAACTGATCTCGTGGGCACTGAAATGAAATATTTTTACCCCTAGTGGAGGCGGGAAAAACCACGAGATGTTCCCATCTGAGTCTAAGCCAAGGCTAACCATTGAATCAATTGGCTCTAGTAGGCAACGATCATAGATGGGGTTAATGGGGATTTCATTGTCGTTTGTTCTACAGAGGTGGGCCCACGTGTTGAAAAAGTGCCAAAAGGAAGCCCCATCGGATATGACACCGTTCATCATGCAATAGATGGCAACTCCGTCTTTCAGTTGAGTCACCTGTTAATTTCATATCAACAAGTAAGGAAAAAAACTAAAGGAGCTAAAATTTCTTAATAGTCCGACTAAAGAGCGACTCACCTCAGTGACGAGCAATGGAAGGCGATGGCCATCTAAGTTGACGGCGCCATGGAGGGCAAAGAGTTCTTTGACGGCTAGCATCACGTCGTCTATGGTCAGATCTGCAATGCTGAGGTCGCCTGCGGTGGCTTCAATGAAATCTACACCCGAGTCATTGCAGAGGATATAAATGCCTCCATCCAAACTTCGGGTTTCATTTAAATAATTTTCACAAAAATAATCTGCAGAAATATATATTATTTAATTTGCTATCAGGACATTCAACGGCTTCAATTGTTGAAAGTTTTAAAAACCTATGAACTTATTATCCAAGCATCAAAAATCAATTTCAGATTTTTAAGAAATGTGTTTACCCATTAAAATCTCAAACCAACGCCCACTCCAACAAATATAAAAACCCCAAGAGGAAGAAAACACCAAGGGTTTCAAGAGGCATGAACTAACAATCTCGTAAAAACTTACCCTGGCATAAATTCCCCTGCATATTTATTGAAGATGAGATCAGAAATTTGGAGGTGACGATGAGAGGTTCGATCGTGAGATTGCGAACCTCACATTTTCTGATCACAATGTTGGAAAATCAAAAAGCCAAGTTCCAAATGAGCTTCAGAGCGTGTATCCCCAGCGAGAAGAGATTTTTTCAATGAGAGGAAATGTTGAAGAGGGAAAGCCCCAGTTTTGATTGAATGTGGACAATGCTCTCTATACCACTGCACAACAGTTGGAGGTACTGCCATGACCTTACATGTGTTTACTACTAAATTTTGCTTTCAATTTCATTATGCGTTGTGGATAATTGTGGGTATTTATTCTAATTTCAATTAATTAACAACTTTCAATCAACAGTTTAATGTTATACTGAATTGAATTACAGAAAGTAGAGCTGGATAAGTGCACGTCAAAGGAAAAAGCCTCTGCGTGTCTGCAAGAGCAGCCAAGGATAAAAAGGGTTGAGAAGGGCAGCAGTTCCAACTTTTATGTGAATAACGAAGCATACAGAGACTTTCTGCACAACCAGCTGAATGTTGTCTCCATCGACACCTCAAGCGCCGCAATTGCAATGGTAGGATATCAATGTGGATAAAGTGTTTCCATTACGTTGATTACAATACACGTGGTTGTGAGAAAACATGCAATTGTGCAGGTGTGCGAGAGCGAGAACAAGCCATTCATAGCAATGAGATCCATCACTAATTATGCAGGAGGGTCTCCTGATGGAAACGATATTACTGTGATGAGGAATTTATGGCCTCAGCATGCTCGCAAGGCAATCACCCAGATCTTCACCAATTTCGCATCCATCGATTCCAACATCCGTTCGGGTGCTTAAGACTTCATCCGGTGAAAGGATATGGAGCTATGTATTTAGCTTCAATGGCTGCTCGATCTATATGTATGTAAAATCTATTTGAGTGTGTCTTACCTGCTTCTGTCGCTGCAGAAGTTACCTTCTTAATTACCATATAACTACTGCTTACAGAAGATTGCACAGTTCCAAAATATATGCATTTGTTTCTTCTGATCTCGATCAAGAACGATTTTCTTTTCACCATGAATTTGTTGTTCGCTGATATACATTAAATTAAATTTGCTCGAATATAAAGTGGTATCTCCAGTTATGGAGTTTTTCTTTAAGATCGAGAATTCTATTTATTTGCTTAAGACTTCATCCGGTGAAAGGATATGGAGCTATGTATTTAGCTTCAATGGCTGCTCGATCTATATGTATGTAAAATCTATATGAGTGTACAATTTATATGAGTGTGTCTTACCTGCTTCTGTCGCTGCAGAAGTTACCTTCTTAATTACCATAAATAAGAGTGGCATGTGGTAAACACCTCGTCTGCTCTATGATTTTGCTTTGAAATTCTTAAATAGTACTGAAATATCGGAAAACAAAGACCAGGAAACAGGGAGAAGTTTGCGAGAGACGAGAGCAAACATTTATAAATTCACACCAGCCAAGCAAGAGCTCGCAAAACATTTAGAGCTTGTTGCCGTAGAAGATAATTAAAATCCCAAAACCTCGACCTTGAAAGCCTTCTGTTTTGGACTTAAACAACCTTAACAACTCTACCCTGCACGCACATACGAATATAAGTAATTTTTACCAGTTTTATTTCAACAAACATTGAAATTGTAACGTACAGACTAATTGAGAATTACCATCACATAAAACAGAGCATTCAGAGAAAAATTGATATTTACAGTCAAGCGGATCCACTATTTACCACCTTTGTGATTCAATGTGTTGAAAGTATTAATAGTTGCAGCATTGATCTCTGAGCTCTGGACGACACACTTCCATGACATCCTCCAACCCCTGTAAGAAGCTGAGAGTATTTTAATGAGATAAAAGGTCACAATGAGCAGAGACTCATCATCACTGTCGTTGCCACTATGAACATGCCTAGAATGCTTCTGAAATCTTATTGACCCATCACTATCACGTCATTTGTCAGTTCAAAAGTGCCTTTGCCGTAAAGTTCTCCCCGCCGGTCAGCGTCAGACTGGAGGAGAATACGGTGGGTTCCCCCACGTATAAAAGTCTATCGACTAATTATATTTGAACCTGCCACTTGATCTTTAATTTTTTCACATTTCGCAAAAATATAATCTTGTTTAATAATTTAAATTTAATTTTGTTAAAAAGTAAATAAATACTTATTATTTTTTATATCAATGAAGTGTAAAATTGGATGATATTTTAAGTATAGTTTTGAAAAGTTCACTAATGACATTTCCCCTCTTGAATTAGATTGTATATAGCTTGTGACTTATCTTTAAAAAAATCTATGTAAAAGATGGTCACAATTATATTTGAAGTGTCTATTTAAAAAATAAAGCGTTTTATAAATAAAATATGTATCTTGAGAAGGATATACTTTGATGTCTTTTAAATAGATTTTTCTAAAAATAGATATGCTAGTAAATAACTCTTCAAATAAAGATTAAAGTATTTTTAATTTTATTTATTTAAAATTTTGGGTGTCTTTATATAGATTTTGCTAAGATAAATATACTAGTAAATAAATCTCAAATAAAAATTAAAGTAACTAAAAAAAATTGATTCAAATTCATAAGCTTGTGTATGGTTTCTATGATTTAATATAGTGATATTTAAAATAATTTTTTTAAACAAAATTGATTAAAATAGTTAAAGAAATAAATAAAATAGTTAGTAAAATTATTAAAATAATAACAATAAATAAAATTAACCCAATAATTCATTGGAGGTCTAGTATTTTTATTAATTCATTTGAGTGGCAAGGATGATGGCAAGACATGCTTTCATTAATTTTCATGCATTTTATTTTCTCTAAGTTGGCAGTGTGGGTTTTATCCTCACTATGATATGGGATGGTGTGCTTATTATGGTGGTGGGTTTTTCCTCTATTTTAGATGGAATCTAGTGGAGGTGATAGGTGTGGGAGAGTGTGGTGATGTTGCAATATGAACGAGACTATGCAAGATGACAAGAGAAGAAAGAATCCTGGAAAATGTAGGGTTCTAAAAGACGAGATTGTGGTCAATTTCATGGCATTCACAGAGAGAAATTAAAATTCAAAGTTGTGTATGTGGATAGTGAGGATTTGAGGGCTCACTAAAGATATGGTTAGAGCTCCATGTGTTCATATATGAGAGGCTATGCCAATTATTTTTGCTCGGCATTAATTTTTCTTGCAAGTGGAGGACTATGCTTCATGTCACTCAAATACTTAGTTGTGCCTAAATGCTTCCTATGATGACTAGCTCATATTTGCTTCATGATAGTATTGAGGATGTGGTCCATCAAATAGAGATTAGTGGCCTTGGTAGTGTCAAATATGTCTACAATGGGCAATGGAGTGGTGGGTAAATTATTGAAGATGTTTTTACTTGTTGACACTATCAACTCTTATGAATTGCTACGAGTAGGAATACTTATATGAAGTGATTAATGTACTTGTTACAAGTAAAGTTTATAAAAAATATGATTGTATGTTTAATGTGGGTTTGATGGGGCGTGTGTAAATTGCCTTATCCCTTGGGTAATTGAATTGTGTGAATTTGTTACGGGTAGGTCTCATAATTTTATATTTTATAGTTTAGTACTTTGGGTTTGGGTTTAATGCTTGTTCACATTTTTGGACCTAGTGGCCCCCTTGGCACCAATTTCTAGTTAGTGGCCTTAACAATTTTATAATTCAAAAAATTACAACAACTAAAATAGTTAACAAAACTATTGAAATAGTTATTTGATAATTTAAGGTACTCAATATATAGACATGAGATTTTCATAGTTCATAATAATGGTCTACAATAATATTTTTAGATATAATTATGTAAAATTTTATAACTCCTAACATTTATATAATCCATCATTATGACAAGAAAAGTGAGAAATATAGACATGAAATTTACATAGTTAATAATAATGAGACAAGAATGTTTTTAGATATAATTATGTGTAAGTTTATAACACATAATGTGTCTTTGGTCCATTATAATGATGAGAAAAATGAGAGATATACTTCTTTGTTTTTCTTTTGCATATCATATATTGTGTAATGTGAAACCCCTCCAATTTTTTATGTTTTCTTGACAACTCAAATACTTTGTTAGAATTTATTTTATGTTATTGTTATTCTATCACTGACAATGGAGCGATGATAGACTATATTAATGTGATGACACATTATATGCATGGCGATTATGTTTAATATGCTTTATGTTTGCATAGATGCTTAGTTGTAATGACATTGCTATATATGCTTATTGTAGTTTAATTGATATATTATCTTGTCAGTTGATGTGACATTGTATTGGTGAAGAGAACGGTATTGCATCACGCCAGGAGTGCCATGTGATTCTGTGATTCTCTCTTCATGGTGTGTATGAATTACTATCTGTATACATGTACCAACTCTTGCTTGTGTTGTAGGTTTGCAGGTACAAGATAATGACTTCACCTGGTTTCAGTGTCCTAAGTGTCCACTACTCAACAGAATATTGGGAGATAGTAACGGGCTACCTAGTCATACCTTTACCCTAGTATAGTGTGTCATCAATTTGAGTTTTGGTCTTAGCCTTATCATTGTTGTTCTAGGTATTTTATTATTGTGCAAGTTTAATTTGGTAGATTAAATGTGTATTTGATTTAAATATTTAATTAATTGAATTATTCATTGTGAAGCTTTAGAATAAATAAATAAATAATTTAATTTAGTTATGTTATTAAAAACTTTTAATTATTAAATTATATGGGAATTAAATAAATAAGATTATTTAAATTTGTTGAAATATATTAATTGTTTTATTTTATTTTAAATGCATGAGGTTGGAAAATATCTGGGGTTGTTGAGGGAAAAGATATTTTTTTGGGATAACTATGAGTTAGAAATTTGTTATCTTATTGTTGTAAATTGATTCTCGGAGGAAATATTGGGAAAAGGGAAGGAAGTTGTTTCACGGGAAGAGTTTTGTTTTTGGTTGAAAATTGGTGAGGAATTTGTGGATCTCTCTGAGGATTTTATTTTAGAATCTTGTTGTAGAATTCTTGGTTGTGGTATTGTTGTGTTTTCTGGAAGTGGCAAATTTACTGGAGGAAGCTTTGGCAACATTGGCATTTTGAAGCTACAGAGAAGCTCGACAACAATTCTTGGGGCAATAGTTCTTCTGGAAAAGGTTCCTTTATTGTTTTTGTGAATTTTGAATTGAAAGGTTGTTTATATTACTATAATGCAATTTGGAAATGTTTAGGAAAAATATTTTCAATACTGTAGAAGCTCTTGTTTCTTTCTTTTAAAAGATTGTCGTGAAAGTTGAACCTCTGTAGAAAACAATTTAAAAAAATCCTCTGTGTAAATTGATCATTTGAAATAGATTGATACAAAAGGAAATTATAGATCTTTGTAGAAAAACATTCATTTTGTTATGATTTCCCAATTCCTTTTAATTATCTGGGAAAATGAAATCTCTGAGCTTTCCTGTAGAAAACTTCTTCTATGTAATTTATTTGCTCAACTTGAACCAGTGATTGGATTAATTACATATATATATATATACATATATATTAATATGTATATATACATATATATATTATATATAAATATTTTGTTTTATTTAAAAACATGTAAAATTTCCTATAGAATTTTTATTGGGAAACAAATCTGAAAATCACCGTCATACAGCGAATGCCTGACTATGAAATGAAAAAAATAATAAAATGAATTTCATTTTGGTTTTGGTAGTGAAACCCAGCCATCACCTTAATTTGCTAAAGCGGCTCTATACATCTAAGGATAAGTGTTTCCAAGCGAACCCCCTACGTGGGAATGACGCAACCAGGGATGTGTCCCTGTGCGTGCGAATGTTTATGTTTTGTTTTATTTATTGTATATGGGTTCGATAATGTATATATTTATATATGATATGTATATTATATATAATATATAAATACTATATATAATATATAAATATTATATATATTATATGTATTATAAGTCATATGTATATAATTTTATTTATTAAATAATTAATATTTATTATATATATATAATTGTATATATTTTTTTATATAAATATATATAGTTATTTAAATATAGTTATTTAAATTGTTTTATTAGAAGTTAGTAAATGATTTTGAAAGGAATATTAAATGGTTAAGTGCATGCAAGCACCAGTTGTTATTTTATAATGAAATGATTTTATTAGTAAGATTGAGATTTATTTTTATCTATATTTGTGGATTTGGAAACTGAACTTTTGTTTTAATCACTATGGATTTATTGAATGGAATTGTGTTTAAAAGGTTTATTTTAAATATGTGATTTTGATTAATTTGGATTTAGGAAATCCAAATGATAGCATTTGTTAATTGCTTGAAGTTGTATTTATAAAAGAAAGTGTTTTGTAACTATGTACTAGGGGTAAAGTATTTGTTAATGTGAAAATATAAGTCTTCCAGAGTGGTAATTGTGAAAGGATTGTTGTAACATTAGTTCACCCTTTGAGTTTTCTTAAGTAGTGCACATTTTGGGATTCAGTATTGGACATTCGTAGGGATGTGTTACCTTTTGAGGTGTGTTGATTATGTGTGGTCAGTTTTAGTGCACTGTCTACCCTTGGGTGTGGTATGATTTTTCGTGTTGTCAATAGGGGAGTGGCTTTCAATGAGGGCCAAGACACAAAGTGGTCCCAGGACAACTCGTGTGGGAGTTAATTTAACTAGTGAAAATTAAATAACCTATTTTTAGGGGAATGGGTAGCTTAATGCATTAACTTTCTAATTTAGCCTCGCTCATTGGCTTAAGGGCTTGTGTTAGACTTGAGATGAGTCGGGAAGGCCTGGAATGGCACGATCGTTATCTTTTCTTCTCAAAAGATAATTGATTCTACTTTGGTGTGCATGTGGGGCCGGAGTTTGTAAGAGGTTACCAGGATAACCCTAGAGGGGGGTCGGGACCTAGGAAGATCTCCTTTGGATAACCAATGCAACCATTGTGATGAAACTCCTCCTATGACAACAGTAGGTTTATTTGTATTGTGTTTATAATTGATTTAGTGATTTTGGAAGCAATGTGACTATTGTTCTTGTTTACCTATACTTTGATTATTTCAGTTATGGCATGTGTCTAGAGGTAGTAGGATTGTCTTGGTTACCTTTTACTATCTCCTAGCACGGGGGTTGGGCATACCGGTACCATATGGTTGGGTGGCATGCCTCTTATACTGTTGAGTTCTCTTCCTATTTGTGATGGCGGGATCTTCTTGTTCGAGGAGCTCATGTGGTTCTCTGGAGTTGTTCTTCTCTTTCTTCATTGTAACTGGGGATCATTATGTATAATTGTAGTACCTCATTTGTATTGAGGTGAACCTTTGTGATGTAATTGTAATAATATTTATGATCTATTCATTATTGGATTTAATGGTGTATTGGATGTTATGTGGTGTTGTATTTGTGGAAATATTCTCAATACATTTCTATGAGTTAGTTTTATTTTGAAATGGTTTAATGCTTTGATGTATGTTGGATCATGGTTTAACTTCCATATGCTATGGTTGGTTTAGTTTTATAATTAATGGGTTTACATGTAGATGTGTTGTGTGGCCTAGAGGATGCATGTGGTTAGAGTAGAGTACTTTACTCATCTTGTTTTACTTTTTAAGAAAACAAATTTTGTTGGGCTTCCGCAGTGTTGCATTGTCCTCTAGGTTGCGGTACATGGTTTTACATGTAAAACCACTTTCTATGTGCCTATTTATATGTGCACATTCTTAAGGGTGAATAGTCTCATTATTGTATTGTAGAATGTATGCATTCAATATTATTTTTTTCTTATTATGCTAATTCTTTTACTAAAATTATTTTTCATTACTATGTATTGTCTTTGATTTATATTTATTATGTTATTGTTTCAAATTGTATATGCACTATTTCTATTGTACAATTTTATCATTAGGCTTATTTTTCTTTTAAAATTATTTTTCTCTTCATAGAGAAACAAAAAAATGAAAGACTAAAAGAAATATGTCAAAATACAAATATGAATACAAAAAAAACCATAAAGTGTAAGAGAAATAAAATAAAATTATTAATAAAAGGAGTTAAAGGTATAATTATATTAAGAAAGAAAATTAATTAAATATATTATATAATTGTAAATCTTTAAAACAAAAAAAAATCATTATAATGTATTAGAATTTAAATCATGGTGTTAAAAGATAATGGGGCTCAAGTATTGAGGAATTATTGATTAGATGTTAAGGGCATGGGAAGGACATGACTACACTCATTTTTATGACACAACTTTTATTTTGTATGCTAGCAACAACATGGGAGTGAATGATATTATGTTTTATGGTGAATGGGAGGGAATTGTTTGCATGTGTTATTATGGATTTTGAAGGTGGTGAAAGGTATGGTAAATGATGGATTTATTAGAGTAAGAAGATATAGGAAATATGGGAGGTGATATGAGAAAATATCATAAATGATAAGTCTTTGGTGAGGAGATGGTGGTTGGTTTCATGGAATTTATTGAATAGGAGGTTAAAATCCCTAATTTTAAGCTATGGTTAGTGCAAGTTTGGGAGATTTTGAAGTACATTGATGGTGCTCCAAGCATCAAAATTAGGGAAACTATACCAAATTTTCTACCTGATTCAGGAAATTCAAGGGAGAGAAGGAATGTTTTTGACACTACCTAGAATCTAAGAAAGGCTAAAATTTTGTCTTCAACAAATTTCTTTGTTTTATTCCAAAATAAAATTGAGGTTTTAGGTCATCATTCAATAATTTTCTTTAACCATATTCTTAACCACCTACATGTGACAAAGTAGAGGTGGTATTTTTCTCAATGGGTTGTGGAGGAAATTGTGAAAAGTCTTCAGATGGTTCTCTTGAAGCATGTTGTGGAAGATTTTTTTATTGTTATGATAGCGAGGACTCTAATATTATGATTTTTTTCTCCTACCATTGTCTACTATCATTGTACTCCATTTTTTTTCTAGTAATGTGATTATAAGAGAGAAAGTGGGTCACACAAGCCTATGTAGCTTGTCCTAGGTATCCCTAGGTAGTTAGTGATATTGGTTTTTTGGTCTTTTGTACTCAAGTCATTTTTGTTGTAGATTTCTAGTTCATGTTAATACTTTGTTTTCTACTATCGAACCCAAGATCCTAGCACCTGCAAAACACAACAAATACACATATTAGAAGATTGAAATGCAAGTTAGAATCTAAGTTCCCCATGAAATCCATTTACAAAGCTTAAATGAGGAAATGAAATGAAGAACACAATAAGAAAGTGATAAGAGAGATTGAATCCTAATTAAACAAGCAAAATCTTGATCCCATGGGGGAATTGGTGCCAATTTGATGTGAAAATTAGACCTTTCCCAACTCCTATGATGCAAGATTGATGAGTGATGAAGGTTGATCCACTCAAGGTGAAGACTCACTTGAGCTCCATGGTGAAAGATCTACATAACCTAGCTATAAACCTGATAAAATTTATGGAAATGCTAATGCTTGAAGATGAATTTGAGTATTGTAAGCTTGCTCAAATTGTGGATGCTAAAATGAGGAATGAAGCCTCTTATTTATAGAATGACAAGTTGGGAAAATGCCCAAAATGAAGCAATGTGGGACTAACTTTCAACCAATGGAAAGGTTCCACTTGTCAAGAGATGAATGGATGAAATTTGTGCACATTTTGATGAATGTGCCCATAAATGCAATATTTGAAATTTGAAAATGGTGAAATGACAAGGTGGAGGGAGAGTCAAATGGAGTAATGGCCACTAGGCTCAATGCAAAAGGACATGTAAGATGAAATAAATTCCTTCTTGGAAGGACAAAGTCCACTTGTATTTGAATTCAAATTTGAAGGAATATTCTCTATTATGCCATGTTAAGAGAAAATAGGGATTTAATAAATGAATTAAATCTATTTTCATATGCAAGTGGCAAAAGCTAGAGGATGGACATGAATTAGGATTAAATTAATCAAAGGTTAATTAATTTAATGAAGGATTAGATAATGTGAAAATTTGACTTAGATTTATGGGTTGATTTAAATCAAATATGAGAAGAATATGATAAAATGATTAATTAAATAAATTTTTATTTATTTAATTAAAGGAGTTAAGTTAGATTAAATAAAATAAAGGTTTTAATTTATTTAATTTAATGAGATAGACTTTAGAGATTTAATCAAATAAAATTAATTATTTAATTAAATGGATATAATTAGATCAGATTGATTGATTTAATTAATAAGAGAAAATGACTTAATCGGATAAATGATTTATTTAATTAAGGGGATGATTGATGAATTTAATCAAATAAAATTATTTGATTAAATGGTTAGGATGAAATGGTGTTAGTAGTCGGGATCAGATGTGCAATGTCAATCAATATATTTTCCATGTCTACATTTTGCCCCTCTTTGAAGTGATGCACTTGCTACGTTGGTTCAAAGAATAAACTGTCTCGATCAAAATTCAAAAAATTCTCTAATTTTTTCAGATGCCCCACTACTGCCCCAATGAAAAGAATTATGC
>VDFB02204993.1:0-15231 GCA_007258455.2 Sequoia sempervirens | reverse complement strand
CTCCACCATCTGCTAGCAGGTACAACCAAAACACCAACAATAGAAACACTTTCCTCAGAAGATAAAACCCATAATGGGTCCCCAAAAACTCTATAAGAAATCCCATGATACATGACCATACTCCAAGAGCCCAACAACTCAAGCAAGCCACACTTGGCACAAAGCTAGCCAAAGAGAAGGACACCAAGGAACCATTGTCTACAAGAGAAACCTTATCCAAAACACATCCACATCTTCAATAAGCTCCAAGGATGGTGCTAGCAGGCAACCCATGACACTATTCCAAGACAAGAACATGTCACCAAGAAAGCCATCTCAAGCCTGAGATCAGAGGTACAAGAAAAGGAGCACAAGATAGAAAGAAGAGGCCAATCTCCACTCCCATCAAACATCCCTCCCATGCCTAAGAATCCAAACGCTTCCAACAAACCCAACACCACCATAGAAACAAGAGCTTCTCCCAACATCCACATAAGCCCAACACAGGAAATGAATAGGAAAAAATGCCAATAGGAAGCACATATATCCCATGAAGAGCCACAAAAATTAAACAGGACTTCCCCCCGAAGGGGCTAACCCAAGGTTGGCAGCAGGGCAAATGAAAACTGCACCCATCACTAGCAAGAAACTCCCTCACAAACCCAAAAGAGGGCCAATCAACAGATCTTGGTTCACACCCAAGAACCATAGACCCACGCCCAAGCTTGTGCAGTAGCAACAGAGCTTTTGGCCACCACCAAAGCACAACATGGGAAGCAAAGACCTCATACCCAACCATAGCACCAAGCTAGGGAAGAAATCTGAGCGCCCACCTAGCTGCACCATCATCTTCATCAAAGTTACCCTCCTCCCCACCATCAATAGATTTCAAAACTCCCCTCTAGTCGCTTCCAACACTCCCACTCGCGCTACTATAATTGTTGTTAAGTGATTTTCCACTTAGACTGCTATGGATTACGCATGAATTACAAATGCTTGAGGGTAGCAAACAAATTTCAAAATTTGACTAAATATCATTACAAATGTTTATAATAGATGGTATGCTATATTGGATATTGATATATAATCATTAGGTTGGATTTGTTTTAATAAATGAGTATTTTATAATAAGTTAGTCAATTGCGATAGTTATAATAGGGAGAGAATAAAAAGAAGAAAAAGAATGATTGGTAACCATCACTGGTTATTACACTTACTATATTAATAATATGATGTTTACAATAAACTGAGATTTATTTGGTAGTCGTAATTCTTATGTTTGTGCTACAATTGTCTAATATGCTTCATACACCATTTTGAAACCCAAGTGTTTGTACTTGTAGGCACAATGCTTTCTCAAAACTATCAAGTGGTAATACAAAATCATGAGAATAAAATGAACCTATGTGAATTCAAACACCCCACTTAAATCAAAGATTGAATCAATGTGCCCCATTTTTATGCACACAAACTCGGCTTATACGATTCTCTCATAATAACCAAAAATACAATTCAAGGATTCCTTAGGTACTCCATTCTCATAGATATTTCACAATGTCACTCATACATTTAAGATGCTCTTATAATGTCTACATCATAGGTGCTCATGATGAGGTTAAATTCAAATGAATAACTTGAGATTCCCTCACTAAGCTTCACACACACTTTTATAATGTCTACACCATAGGTGGTCATGATGACATTAACTTCAAATGAATAATTTAGTACCATCTGCTAGTCTTGGATTTGGCATATACTTTATAACTTTATTTGGGTTTACTAGCTCCCACCTAAACAAAGAAAAGAGATTGTAAATATTAATAATCACATAATCACATAATCAATTCAAATAAACATGTGATATGTCAATAATCTAAAACTTGTGTGCTCAATTATGCAATATCTTATAACTTATCACTAGTCAATCTAGACCATTGAATATCTTAAAAATTAGTTTTTTAAATGAATATCAAGGATACCTCCCATATATTAGGATTACACTTTATAGGGTCCTTGAAGTAGGGATTATGGGTTCAAAGAATTCATAAAAGACAATTCTCAAGTATGGGAATACTAAAATTCAAATATAAGCTCCTTCCATGATCAGAGAACCATGTACCCCACTAACCAATGCTCTATATGAACATATTAAGATAGTTTCCATGAAAATTGGGCATTTTTAGAAACCCTTGCTTAAAATTAGAATTGAGATTTGTCAGGATCATCAAAATAAGGATGTTGCATTGCTTTTTTGGCTGAGATTCTCTTAGATGGATCATAAATCAGCATTTTATACAAGGAGACACCAATCAATTTTTAGTAGTTTACTTACAAATAGAAAAAGTAAAAGAAGAAAAGGAAAGAGCATCCAAAATAGAAATGAAATGAAAATAGATAGAAGACACTTACAGACAACAAATCCACACCATTTGGTTCCAAGTCGCGAACAACAAGGCTTAAATATTGATACTTCTATTGAGGATAGGCATGCCAGTCTCTCAACTTAATCACTTCTAGCCATACATCTTCATTAGGAGTTCCAAGATACCTATTTCACACAATAGCCTCTCATGAATAGAATGTAACCAAACTATTACTTTCCAACCTTTTGAAAACTTGTAACCTGTTATAAAAACAACACAATTAATCTTTGACTTTGTTTAATAATCTATTGAGAATATCCTACATCATTTTTTTTGCATATTTTTTAGAAAAAATAAAATACCATTGAACTTTGTATCCTTTGCCACAGTTCTAAACATAAAGTGTGCTACATTTGCAAGTTTGATAACTTCATAAATCACCTACATATATGATATAAACATAGATGATACTATTGGAATCATACAAATTAATGTGCATACTTATATATTAATAAGAACCAATGTGCATACTTACAAATTAATCCAATGAGCCATCCTGGTCTACTCTACTCTTTATTGTGTCAAGTATTGCCTCATGGTCAGAATCATGCACCTTCCTCAAGGTCTTGTTCAAATTTCTACCCCCATGTTTGATCAAATGAACATTGGATGCCACGATAAGGTTCAAGTAATGAAGAATCTTTTGATGCATGTCAAAGTCCTGAAATAGCCAAATATTAACACTCTTATTTGGGTACCTTCTAAGCCACATTCTAGCAACAACAATTGAGCTTGTAGGGTATTTGATGTTTTCTCCATCTATAACTGGGGCCTCCAATTTCCTTTTGGCCTCAACACAACAACACAAGTAATAATTTGTGCCCTCTTTGTTGTATTCATTTGCAATAATTGCATAATCATACCCTATATTGATATGTATAGCAAATAAGATGAAATTAGTCAATATTACAAATACACTACAAAGTAAGATGACAATAGGAATTTCAAAAACTATGCAAGTAGATATATTACCTAGTTGAATTAGATCTGATATGTGGTCAAAGTCAACTGATGATTCCATCTATGTTAGTTCCAATGTGTCGAGGAGGGTGATATGTGTGAAGTTGGCTAAGATAACTTAACAACCGTTTCTCAACCCACTCCTTTGACTTGCAATCATCCTAGGCTTGCATTGTACATGAAGAATAAAAGCATGCCATCTTCCACATATGGATACTCCATGAACCTGCATTTGAGCTAAGGAAAGAGTATAGCTCACTCAATCATGTTAGTGTAGAATAATCCTCATATGGTGCAATGTTAGTATCATCCATCAACCAAAAAAAACTATGAACTAAAGACATACCTTCATTACCTAGACCCATTGAGCGATACACCACTTTCGATGATTGATTTTGCATCTATCATCTTTGCATTGCCTTTATACTTTTAACTCTTCTTGTGCTAATGCTCTTTTGACACATGCCCCTACACCATCATGCTCCCACTTTCACCCCTGCACCATCATGCTCCCACTTTCAATGCTCAGCCTCACAAAAATTCCACATACGCAAAACACCTATAATGGCATGCATCCTCCTCAACCAGTAGAACATATGTGAGTTCTTGAACTATGTTGCACAATTATCTGACCATATTATATCTATAGACATACAAATTTGACATCATGCATCTAATGTTCTTCACTTAAAAAAATAAATCAATTTTATCTCTAATGTTCCTCATTTAATTAAATAAATCAATTTTTATTTATTCAATCTCCTAAAGTTCCTTCATTCAATTGAATAAATTCAAATATTTCATTAAATCTCTAATGTTCTTTATCTTCTCATTTAATTTAAATAAATCCAAATATTTAAGTTGAATGTCACAATCAACTAACCTCTATTAAAATTAATCAAATCATGATTAAATCTAATCAAAACCCATCACATCCTCTAGATTTTGCAACTTGCACAATAAATCATTTCTTTTGATTTATTAATTCTTCTAATTTCCCTCAACTTGGCATCAAAAGGGAATATTCCTCCAAATTTGAAAATCCCTCCAAATGGGATTTTTCCTTCCAACAAAGCATTTAACTCCTCTTACATGTCTTTGTGCATTGAGCCAAGTGGCATTCAATACATTCTTTTCTCCCTCCAACTTGTCATTTCACAATTTTCAAATTCCACCTAATATCATTTATTGTGCACATTCATCAAAATGTGCTCAAGCTTCCTCTATTCACATCTTGAAAAGTGGCACTTGGCCATTGGATGTTGAATGATCCCACATTCATACATTTTTCCTCATTCTTCAACATTCTCATCTATAAATAAGAGGCTTTCCTTTGTATTTAGGATCCACAACTTAGAGCAAAGTTGCTAGCTTCACATTATGAGAAAATTCATCCATTTCCATAGCATTTTCCATTATCATAGCTAGGTTATTGTGGATTTCATCAAGGATCTCATTGTTCAACATCACCAAGTGGATCAATCTTCATCAAGCTTGCAAAGGAGTTGGGAAAGGGCCAATTTTCACATCAAATTGGCACTAATTCCCCCATGGGATTGAGGGTTTGCATGTTTAAATAGGATTTGATTGCTTTTCTTGGTTTTTTCTTCATTTCTTTCCTATTTTGAGCATTGTAGATGAATTTCATCAGGATTCTTAGTTCTAACTTGCATATGGATCTAATATTGTGTTTGTTCTCTATGTTTGTGTAGGTCTAGGAAAGGGGTTCACATATGGCACTAGAAGGAGGGCACTTTCCAATTAAATTCGCAGGAAATTTATATTTTTGTCATTAGATTTGTTTCAACTTCTTGATATTTTGTGCTCTTAAAAGATAAGAAAAAGTCATTTCTATAATGAGGTTGTTAAATATCTAAATCTAGAGCAAAGATTAATGTGAAGCCTCGTACAAATAGGCATTTTTTTTATTAGAAGTGGGTGCATTTAGCTTTACACCAAAGATGTATAATTCTTAGTTTGTCTATAATGTATATTTTGAAATCTTACAAGATAGGCTATTGTTCATATCAAATGCCTACTATTTGTATTCTATTTAGGGAATGCCAAAAGCTTCAGTAGTTTTCCTATGGTGCATTCACTTTAACTCAAATTTCATTTTCCATAAGGAAATTGGAAGCAATGTCTATCTTCATGGAATACACTCATTAAATCGGTCCCAGTAGAGGCATTTTGTTATTCAATCAACCTCAATCCCATCATTAAATTTTATAACGTGTGCTCTATTTTAAGTCTCAATTGTCTAAAATCTTCTAACTAAATCATTTATTTCCTCTCATAAGCAATACAGTCCTTGTTGTAGAACGTTTCTCTGGTCCATACATGCTATGTCAATCCTCCTACTGTCAGTCATTATTCTAAGCTTTTGTTACTCATTATTAGCAATCTTGTCTTCTAAATTATGTGCACCTTCCCTATCTGCTAGAAAAGGTTGTGGGTTTGACTTTACACCTGTCAATGGTATTTTCTTGAGGATTTCTAATGCCTCTTAACAAATTTTTCTTATTGCACAGGCCATGAGCTAATGTCTTTTTTAGGCATTTTATCAAAAATTATGCCTACTCTATACTTCCATTTTGGTACAGGCTAGGAGGATGCCAGTCAAAGGTTGTTGAATACAAATTTACACTTGCCAACTACATCAATTTTGATGGGATCCTTATCCACTCCATTAGCATGATATTTAATTTTATAACCACCAGTTAATTCCTTAACCATTCTAGACAGCATTTTCTCTATGAGTTCCATCAAGTCATTATAATCAACATAAGCCATATAAAATTCATAGGTGGTAAACTCAGGGTTATGAGTCAAATCTATGCCCTCATTTTGAAATTTCTTTCCAATTTCATATACTCAATCAAGTCCACCCACAATAAGTTACTTTAGGTAAATCTTTGGAGCAATACGCATGTATAACCTCATATTAAGTTCATTATGGTGAGTAATAAACAGCCTTGCAGCAACTCCACCAATGATCATATTCATCATTGGTGTCTCCACCTCTAGAAAATTAAGCCTGTCAAGAAATTGTCGTGCAAAAGGTATTATCTTTGATCTTGTTATGAATATATTTTTGACCTTTGAATTAACCAGTTTTAAAGTTTAAAAAAAAAAGGGTTGTTGGGCGCAGCTTCATACCTAACAAATGCATTTGCTTGAAAGATTTTAAGGATCTTTATTTGTTGTTTAAGTGTGCCTGCTAATAGCATCTAAAGCTTATGTCTTTTTTGAATTTGGAGCTGCCAATTGCATTGGTTTGGAAGCTTTTCTCTATGACATTGGGGGCACGGCTTTAAGTCTGCCAAATGCATTTGCTTGAAAGCTTTTCTTTTAAGACATTTATTGTCTATCTTTTCATATATTTGTTAATTGCATTAGCTTGAAAGGAAGTATTTATTCACAGTCAAAACATTAGCTTGTTTTTTTTTCAATTGTGATTGAAACACTTGGGGTTTGCTTCGAAATCTACCCATAGGACCAAATGTGCACCTTTTGAAAGAACAGGAATTATTTTCAATGAAACTTACCATTGCTAAGATTTCATTGGTTTTGTAGGTTGAAGTGAATGTTTAAATTTTCTAATTTGTATGAATTCAAAAGATGGCAATATATGTTATAGATGTTAATGTCCACTAATGTGTCACTTTGACTTGAAGCTCGCTAAGGGAAAGGTTTTGTTTTTATATGGATTTGTATATGAAGTTTCAAAACCAATGGTCCTTTCATGAAAGCGGATGCGAATAGAAATGTTTTGACATTTATTATTGGGTCAACTTCATCAAAAAAAAAAAAACTTATGGGCCTTGTCAATTTTATTTTCTTTAAATAGTTGGCATGCCTTGTGTATACTTTTATAGTTTTGCAATATGTGCATACTTCTCATTTCTGATAACTTTGCAATGTTTATAAGTTGGCATCAGGAAACAACAGAGGTTTTTCTCTCACATTGGAATTAAAGAACACAAATAGATTGGAGTTGAAGAAGTGGACATTAAATTTGAATTTTAAAAAGCATTTTTAAAGGCTTAGGGATTTCATTATTTTCCTTTGTTTTCTATTTTAGGCCAACTCACTTCTTTTTGGGCTCTAAAAAGAACACTACAAAATCTTTCATTTTTTCTACAAAGGGTTAAAAAGAACTTTAGGCAAACTTGCTAGATTTTGTTTAAGGTTAACAATTGAACAAACAACTTTCATCTTTTCTTTTGGTGCTTTAAAAAGAATTCAATCATTGCTTTGAAGGATTTAAAATGAACATGTGTGTCTTTGTTTTGTAATCACTTACCCAAAATAATATCATCTAAAAGACGTATGTGCTTCTCTCGTGCCTCGCGGTGATCTTGAGAATTAAAAGGCTTTTGGTGATATTAAGTTGTGTAAGTGGTTTCCTCCACACTTCAATTTGGATTCTAAAATTGAACAAATCTTGTGAGTGTGAGTTAGGTATATCATGTATGTTCTCTCTTTGTTTCTCAATGAAGATTGATTGAACTACAGATGTACTTGCTCACTTTTGTTTATCTCTAGAGGGCCTGTCTTGTGGGAAAAAATAATCACGCAAGGGAACGACCCAACTAGGAACATGCTAAATCCAAGCGACTTCCACCTAAGATATAAGTGTGGGTACTTGAGGAAAGGAAAGTATCATGAGGATTGTTCTGACAAGAAGGGAAGCAATGGTCTCATGTCGTATGGATGATCCCCCACAAACAAAATGCCCACATTAAAACCCCTTGTTTAAAAGACCAAAATCCAATCTATTTGTTGGTGCAAAATGGTCGTTCTGAAGCCGCCCCACAATTTTATGCTTTTAAAAGAGATGAGAAGTATGCCATGGGAGATTCATGGGTACTGATGCTTGGATGACCCATAGAAGTGAGTGTTGTGGAGGGGAGCCAGTGTGGTCAAGCATCTAATCATCCACTAAAAGTAGGCATAGCTAGATTTATCCAAGTGGGGATTCAACAAATATTATCTCAATATCCATAGGGTTGTGCACGTTCTTGGAATCAAAACACTTTGCTTGATTGTAAACATTGGAAAAAAAAAAGTTCAACATCATCATCAAATTTCAAACCCTTTGGGGAGCAAATACCATTGACAAAATTCAAGTGTTATTGCTTGTCCAAGGGATTCTATCCTTAGAGACTTCTAAACATTTGGATTTATATCTCAATTTGCTCAATAAAGTTAACAATAGGGGAATTTTTTCTTGATTTTCTTGATTTCCACACAATGGACTTTGTGGGATGAGAAGAAATTAGGACATTAGACATCTAGTTTGAAAACCTAATCAAGAAGTGTTTGTGGTAAAAGGAAGTGACTAAACAAAGATAAAGAACAATTGAACCCCACACATGTGTTATTTCAAATGATTTCCCACAAGATCAAGATCCGAAAACCAAAGACCAAGGGTCTTAGTCACAAAGCTCACAAGAAAAGGTTGTCTATGCTTTATGAGTTTAGGGAAAGATTGACCTTTAACTTCTATAAATGTGCATCAAGAAACAATCCCAACTTATACTCATTTTATTATTGTCAAATTCCAACACTTTTTCAAAGGTTTGAACATCTTGTTTAGAGTAAAGTGTGTTCTTCAAAACTGAGGTCTTGTAAACAAGAGTGTTTTTAGGTGCAAATAGGATCAAGTTCAACCTTCATCCATATTTCAAACATCAAACCAAAATCATCTCACCAACAACTCTTGAAAATCTTGGAACCATCCTTTATGCTATACTTTTTGGAAAATCCATGAATCAAAATCTTTGAACTGAACATAAAATCATGTTGTTTCACTAGGTATGTGTAGATGCATCCTTCTCCATAGTCTTAGTCAAATCATCATCAAAACATCTTGTTTGGTTAGGTGTGGGTAGATGCATCCTTCTCCCTAAATTTAGCCAAATTAAATTATCATCTTGTGAGCAAATTTATCCCATAGATAACATCCAAATTCTTGGGGTCCATTTTTTCATTATCCAAATAAATCCAAATCCAAATCCAAATCAAGTTCAAAACCAAAAAATCCAAGAATCCAAAGAATCCAAAATCCAAGAATCAAATCAAACAAATCAAAATCCAAGAAGTCTCAAAAGTCTAGCATCCTCTTCAAGATCTTCTAAGAGTTCAATCATCTGTATCATCCACCTTTCACACATTTTCACCATCACATTTTGATCCTTAATCATCCTAGGTTTTCTCTTTTGAGTCTCATTTTATGGTTCAAACTAGATCACAACACAAGAAGAACATGGAGAACAACAAAGAAACATCAACTTCAAGTGACCTAAGTCAAACCACACCTGAGATCAATCCTGTTGGACCTAGCAACCCACTACCAGATCTTTCTCTCATAACACAAGATCCTCAAGAGGAAGGGAAAGTGGAAGACATCACCAATACGGGGATGACCCAAGATGAGATCATTGAAATGCTTCAAAACCCTGATAACCACCGAATTGTCAGAGCCATGATGAAACTGCATCCCTCCCAATACATGCTTGAATTGGAAAAAGAAGGAGCAAAACTCCCTTCCAATTTCAATGTAAGCACTATTGTGGAGAAGCCTTTTATGCCGCTTGTACCATTCACCTCACCCACTCAGAGCATCATCCAACCCATTCCGCAATCCACATCATCCATTGCCACCCATTGCCAACAAGGGGAGTGCATTACTCCATGCCCTTCAACAACATCCCCTTGTCAATAATCAAAATTTGGAAACCAATACCATCACAGGTACATTAGGTACCATGCCTCAAAATCCCCTCCATCAGTATGTCCCACTCCCATTCCATGACTCCAACAACACATATTTCCATGCAACACCAACATATTCTCTTGACCCACAAGTTTTTCTCCAATTGGTACATGCAGGCTTATTTGAACAAGGTGGGATCTTCAAGGCCTCATCATCACTCATTCCAGGAAGTCTTCCATTGCTTCTAGTTTGAATCCCACCGCCACCTCTGCCACTGTTACCTCCACTACCAACATCCATATCAATTCCTGGTTTAGGACTCCCCCTTTACCTAACACAAATCAATCAATTCAAGCCAACTCATCAAACACCAATCAAATCATCATATCTAATCCTCTGAATATACCACAGACATCACAACAATAGGTGGTATCCATCCAAGCAATGACATCATTTCCAACACCCCAAAACACAGTCTCACAAGGACCCAGCACCTCAATCATACCATTCACCACAATCGCTCTAAACACATCTCAACCACTCACCACCACATCTAACATCCCAAATCCACCACCACCACCACCAAATCCAAATATGGCAAGCTAATACAGCATAGCACTACAAGCTCACCAAACCTACCAAAAGTCACTCTAGCAATACCAAGCTGCGCAACAAATGCAAACCGCTCAAAAAGCAGCACAAGCCACTCAAGTTGCCCAAGCCCCCACTCAGGCTACCCAAGCAGCCACTCAAGCAACGTGAGATTCCCAACAAGTAGCACAAGCTCAACAAGCACAACAAGCCACCTAGGTGCAATCCCAAGCATTGTTGCAACAACAGCAAGCCCAACAAGCCACTCAATTTGCTCAAGCCACTCAAGCCACCCAAGATTCCCAAAAAGCACAAGCACAGGCACAAGTATAGTACCTCACATAGTAACAAGCAGCCCAACAACAAGCATACCAACAAGCACTAAAGCAATACCAAGAGCAGCAAGAAGCAGCCCAACTAGCAGCCCAACAACAAGTATTGTTGGCACAACATCAAAAACAAGCTCAACAACAGGCATTATTAGCACAATAGCAACAGGACTAACAACAAGCATTGTTGGTACAACAGTAATTACAAGCATACTTGGTGCAGCAAAACATTCAAGTACCATCCACCAACACACCAACCAATCCACCCATCCTTCCAATGATTGAACCACCATAAAACACCTTCATCCCACCCCCTGATCCTCAAGACAATGTATCAGCAAAATTCAATTTTCTTTCACAACAAGTGCTCGATCTTTAATCAGAGAAAACCACAAAGCCACAAAATAACTTGAGCCCCTATCCATTCGATAGGAGCATTGTCATGAAACCATTCCCAAAGGGATTTGAGATCCCAAAGTTCAATAAATATCATGGAACAGGAAAATCTGAAGATCATATCAGGGAATTCCAGTTGCATTGCATGGAGGTCACATACGACGAAACTTATTTGATGTGACTATTACCTCATAGCTTGGTAGGTACTACCATTAACTGGTTCTCTCGTCTCTCAGGACTCAAAAAATTCTAGGAAATCGTGGATGTATTTGTGTAAAACTATGCCTTTAACATAGCTATGGATGTGAGTCTGGAAGAACTATCAGCTATGAAACAATCTAAGGGAGATATGTTTGCTTCATTCTTGCAATGATGGTGAGAAAAATCCAACAAAATTAAATGGGTTGTGTCCGAGGAACAACAAGTGTGTGCCATCATCGCAAATCTTGACGGACTCCTATCCTTCCATCTCAAGATGCAATGCATCGCAACCGATGACACCAGTTGATTCCTAAGGCGCTCAATATCGAATGAGCCCTTATCTCAAAAGGGGGAAGACCTTCTTATCAAGAAAGGCACCCATCTACCAGCTATAATGAAAAACCTCACACATGGGAAAAAAATAGAAATGTTACCAACGATGGTGTTGTCGATGCCAAAGTTTTCGGCAGTGCCTCTTGACAAAACACATAAACACCTCAACAACCACAAGCCAACAATCAAAACAATCGACAAGCCAACACTATCACACAACAGTCAAACAACCAAATAGTCAATAATGTGGACAATCAAGGAAGACTACCTCAACAAAACAAAAATTCCCCCAAGCAGAAGTACATAGCCCATGGGGAATCGGTTGAATCCATCATGAAGAGACTAGTGGAGGAAAAACTCATCACAGTTCCCACCTATGATAACTATCAAGAGCCCTTGGTAAAACCACTATGGTACAATGAAAATCACCTTTGTGATTTCCACAAAATCAATGGGCATACAACTGCTAACTGTGTGAGGTTGAAAAACTTGATCCAAGACCTCATCGATGACAAAATCATACATGTGGATCAACTAGCTAGGAATCTAAATCTCAAAATTTACACAAATCTGATGCCCAACCACAATAAGGGAAATAATAACAATGATAAAGGAAAGGATACCTTCAAAAGTGTGAACCACATGTACGGCCATGTCGCATCTCTAGAAGAAATGGTCATAGTCATCACCATCAAAGGAGCCTAGGCCGATTGTGGAGTCAGCACAAGAGGAAAAAAATTTACCATCATAGGATCATCTCAGCCTCCTAGAGTAGGCACTTCCAACCCAAGATATGTTCCTAGTGGCTACAATGTCCTTGACCAGTTGAAAAGAACCCCAACTCAAATCTCCATCATGCAGTTGCTGAAGATCTCACCAGTCCACAAGAAGATTCTTGAAGAAGCCTTGGTCTCATCTTCCATCCCCACTGATCTTGATGCAGATCACACTGCATTGTTCTATCTCAATAATTGTGCACTTTCATCTTGAGGCTTTTGTTCATAAGAAAAGTCAAGAGGGTCCCTGTAGTGTGGTTGAACATATGCACCCTTAAATAATAAAAAAATATAGGGCTTCTTCTAAAGATTTTGTTGAAAAAAGGAAAAGGCATAACCATCGAGCTTACAATGATCAAGAAAGAGTGTCTCAGGGCACTATCCAACTCCCTATTCAAGTAGGGTTGGCCACCATGGAAACAACTTGTCAAGTTCTCGACCTAGAATTTCCTTATAATATCCTCCTAGGGCTTCCCTGGATTCATGAGATGTAAGCTATAGCTTCCACCTTTCACCAGTGTGTAAAGTTTCCATACCAAGGCCAAGAGGTCACTTTCCACGGGGATCCTAAACCCTTTTACTATTGCAAAAATATAGAAGCAAAATATTACAAAATCCCCCAAGTTCCTAAGAACGATGAGGGCCCCTCAACTCCATACATCGACCCAACTACCCTCGCCTCCACTTCTGCGACAAAGACACCTGCCATTCCCTCCATATCTGATATCAAGGTCATTATCCAGGACAATGGGTGTGGGGATTAAACAATTTTGAAAAATGATTTTGTGGTGGGAGAGTTACTGCAATCTTCTAGGTCACAAGGGTGACCACAGTCAAATAATGCTTCCTCATCCCAAACCTTCATAGCAGGCCCCTCTAGCTTCAGGTGTTGGGGAGACCTAGGTTGAGAAGTAATAGAAGAGGACCCATCAAACCTCCTATACCAAGACAACAAACCAAAGAACTAACCTACCAGACATCATCCACCTTGACCACTCCCAACATAATAAAATTCATCCCCTTTCTTCATCTATATCTCATTGATACTAATTAGATCATTTATTTAATTAATATTTCACCTTTTGCCTAAGGTTTCTAAAGTATTTAATTTAATAATTAAATACTTTACCTTTCATCCTTTCCTCTCTAGATTAAATAAATATATCAATTTATTTAATTTAGTCATTTAACCTTTTCAAATTTAAATCAATTTTAAATTCTTCCTTTTCTCTCTCCTTGTCACATCCTCCATAACCTTCTTCTAATCTGGATTAGTCTAATTAATTCATGATAAGGATGTGCACACCTTTAATCATGATTAATTTCACATCCTCCATATTTGGCCACGTATCTCTAATCCCTCATTAATCTTCTTAATCACCTATTTGCACAACCTTAATCTAATCGCATGTTATCTTTGGCATGTCCTCCAAGTCAACCTTTCATAAGTGCTTTCTTTATTTAGCCTTGACCTCTTCCCCGTGTGAATTAAAAATTCATATTTATTCATCCAAGGTTCTCTTCTTTCCTATGTGGGTCTCATGTGTCACATCACTCACATGGGACAAGGACCTCCTTTATGAGGACCTTGTTTTATCCTCTAGGCAACTCCCAATCATGTGAATTTAAAATTCACATTTATTCCCCCAAAAACTTCTCTCTTCCCCATGATAATAAATAAGGAATTCTAAAATTCCTCACTTGTCACCATCACCCTCATATGGGGACAAGAACTTCCTTCTTAAGGAGATCTTCCCCTAATCCCAAGGTAATTGCAAGTACCTCCACCTCACATGTCCTCTTTCCAACTCACTTATCCTTGTGACACCTCCCCTTCCACATGGAAAGATGTGAGGGCTTGTGAGTCCTCAACTCACCACGGCCCTTCATCTTGCCCATGTTGGAAAAATCCTAACCATTGAATTCTCTAGAGATTCTTCCCTTAAAATAGAAGATTTTCTCTCATTCAAATGATAACTTGCATTCACACATTCACCTTTCAAGCATTCAAGCTCTAGAACTCATGCATTTTTGCATTCACCATTGTTACATTCTTGAAGCTCATTTTACATCCATTGCATTCATCCACTCACATAACCACATCCTTCATTGCATTCTACATCAAATTTTCATCACTTAGCATAGTATTTTAGTCCATTTGCCATCAAGGAGCGCGCATTCAAGCTACATCAAAGGGCCAACCAAGAAGATCACTTGAACAAGGTATAATCTGGTTTTTATCTTTATTTTGTTCAAGTCAACTTAGGCTAATCATTGAGGTGTTGAAGTGTTGTTTTTCATCTTTGCATAATGTTGTTTTGCTTCATTTCTAGGATAGTAAAAATAACATTACTCACACTACATATGGATGATAGGAGTAAAGGCTTACAAATGATGTTTGTCATGGGCTATGACCGAAACAAAAAGCTTGGACAAAATGACAATGAGATTCTAGTACCTCTCATTTTGAATATGTGTATGAGAAATCTTGGCATCAGATGTACCCCTCTGAAGGTGACCAT
>VDFB02204992.1:77665-98633 GCA_007258455.2 Sequoia sempervirens | reverse complement strand
TGAAGATGAGTCATAATGCTTGATGCAAGCAAGAACGAACTCAAGATCAAAGGTGGTAACAGGAATAGATGCCGCTGCCAGTAATCCGGAACGTTCAAGATTTCTCAATGAATTGCTGCCAACACCCTCCAAACTGCTCAGATTAACCACTAGATAAACATGATTTAACTCTGTATCTGAAGTTCTGACAAAATCATGTATAAGAACCGATTTGATCTTATAATCAATGAGATTAAACTACATTTTGAAAATGAAGACTTTTGACTGTAAAGTCGAATATACTTGAACAACTTTCTGGAAAAACTGAAAAATATCTGGACAAGGCTAAAAATAGCCTATGGCGGGAAAAAATTTCGGAATTTTTTTGAAACGTGGGTTTTGTGCAGAACCAAATTCTAAGACAACCCAGATAGCTTAATTTTCGAAAAAATGTGTTTTAGGCCCACATGCAAAGAGATTCTCGGAAAAAAGCACAGAGCTTCAGAATGAAGACTACGGAGCAATTTTCTCGACAAAATCTAAGACATGGGTTTTGCTGCAAATACTGAAGTATGTGAACCCAAATGATCAAATTCTGAAAATATGTTGAATTTCTTTGACATGCGAAGAAAGTACCTAAGATGAGAAATAGAAGAAATAAGACAGAAGAAAGAAGGTTTTATTTGCTCTGCTTCTGTAGAATTCGCCTATCTCTGTTTTGGAATTCGATGAAACCTGCATGCAAACTGAAAACAAAGTCTAGAATATTCTTCTTCTGAACAAACTGAATCCGTTGCTATGAAGAATGTTGAATTCTGACACTTGTAACACCTTTAAATCGCTGCTTGCTCAAGAAGAATGTATGTTTCTAAGCTTGTGATGAGGAAATAATGGACGCCTAAACTTGAATAAATAGAGTTTCATCACCAAAATTCATAAGAAATGCATGCAACCTTGAAAATTGCGCTTGGCTTGTGATTGGACCTCAATTTAGTTAACTGAAGACTAAAATGAGCTAAATAAAGCACCATGCTTTAGAACTAAAGTCGCCTTATTAAGACTTCAGTTGCAAAATTCTATTTAAAGCATCATGCGAATTAAGCTTCAGTTGACAATTGAATTCCCCATACTTCACATGCTTTAAAATTATGCTTTAAATCTTTAGTTAAAAAAAACTTAACTAAAGCGTCCATTTTGAAGACTGAAATATGAAGTGTCAACTTCACAAAATCTTCACAAAACTTCAACTAATGCGCCATGCATTCAAACTCAAGTTGATTTTCAAACATGCACTTCAGTTAACTCAACATGCAAAGTTAGTTAACTGGACATGCAAACTGAAATAACACTCAACATGCCAAAATGTGAACTGGAGATGACAACCCAAAAATCGTTCAGTCTAACTGAAGTTAGAACTCAAGTTAGGGTGCACCAGTCAACTTCTTTCGAAAAATCAACTTTGACCTCTCTAGGCGTTTTCTAGACTTAGCCAATTTTAATGAAAATTTGGATTTGAACCTCTTTCGGGACCTCTGTTCATCCCCTGACACTGGCTGACTGACTTCACCGATTGGCTAGCTGATAGGTGCATCGCAGAGCAGGACAAAAACTGATCAAAAGATACCTTGAGACCGAACATCATAAAACTAAGATCTGAAGGTTCAAAAATCCAAGCGCCCTTTTCAAAAACTGCTCTTTTCCTCGGACTTGGTCAAATTTACTCATCTCCACCTCGTACGAAGGGAAAAACAAATCCTTCATAACTTCTGATTGACCAAGTTTCAAAACTAGATCGCAGGCTCACTGCAGAGCTAACCTCATTCCACATGACGTTTGCAGGCACATTTTTCCGGAAAACATCATGCGAGGGGTGAAAATCAAAGGCCTTTTGAAGCGTTGCTCTTTTCCTCCCGGGCACCAACCATTTAGGCCCGGCCAAAATAACACTAAAACTCCGACTGTAAGCTGCTGAGTCATCTTCTGATATGACGGAGACAGGCGACGGAGAGTTGAATGTAACACGGAGAAGTTGAATATCTGAGAACATAAAAAAAAAAACATTAAAGACTTCAAAAGCTCAGGCACCTTTCTAAAAAAGTGCTCTTTTGCTTTTTCCTTGATATTTTGACCAAGATTTGACCCCATGTTTGACCTCTGGCTCAGGCACTTCTGCAACTCAGATTCACCTACTAACGGATGCATCGTGAAGCCTGAACAAATGTGAGACAAACATTTCGGGTGGCATTTAGTCAAAAACCTTCATTTGACACCTCAAAAAGATGGGCGCCTTTTTCAAAAGCTGCTCTTTTTCTCAGTGTTAGCCAATTTTGTTGTTCTTCTCGTTTTGCGCTATATCTTCTGTAACTCAAACAAAACAGGTCCATTTGACAGGCTTGATAGCTCGTTAAAGCTAGCGTGATACCAAACAAATGTCTGTTGGAGGTGACAAACCCTAAAAACAGGATCTAAGCCCCTAAAAGATAGGGCGCCTTTTTGAAAATGCGCTCTCCTCTCCAGAGAGAAAATTCTGATGATTTTCCTTCAGATTTTCACTTTACTTGAATTTCTTCAGTAATAGATTGACATGAAACTGACACAAACTCCATATTTAAAAAAGCCCAAAAACGACCTTCTAACATCACTTTAACAAGATTAAGACATGTTGTGACCTTTTCACACATCGCCCCATCTAAAATGGGGACCCATAAATTTTTGCTCCGTTCTGGTCTTTTGGCTTTGCTTTTTGTCTTTCTCTCTCGTTCTGCTTCTTTTCCGCTGTCTGCTTTTCGAGGGACGCTCCCGTCAGCAAGCTTGAACGTAAGGTTCGACCAGGTCTGAAATTAGGGTTTCACGTTTTTAGGTCATATTGAGATCAAATTGAGTTGGTTTGTCAGCTTTTGAGCCTAGCAGAGTTATTACCATGTTTTCAGCAAGCATCCCCTAACTTTTCACTGAATTCTGCCATCTTTCTATTTTTAGTAAGTGTCAGTTTAGGGTTGATTTTCTTAAGATTTTCACATTTGGATAACTTCATTGTATTCCGAGCACTTCAGATTCACTTTTGACAAATTTTGAGCAAAAACTGACAACCTGCTATTTTTAGCAGTTCTGCCTTCGGAGGCAATTTTCAGGGCTTAAACGCAGAGTTTTTCAACGCATGTCCGGAGATTCCTTGTGGGTTTTTCGAGACCTTCGCAGTGATGTGACATGCAAAGTATGATGATGATTTTCAGCATTCGGCCTTCGGAGGCCAATATCAGGGTTTGCATGCAGATATTTTCAGCGCATGTCGGCATTTTCTTTCTGGGTTTTCCAAGAGCTTCGTAACGATGTAACATGCAAATGGGGCTGACCACTTTTCAGAAACTTACTATTTTTAGCCAGCGCTTGCATGTTGGAAATTTTTCTGGGTTTTTCTGGGTTTTTCAAGATTTTTCGGGCAGTATGACATGCAAGATCATCCGACAGCCGGTTGATCACTTTTCAGGCCACTTTCTATTTTTAGCAGGTATTACTTGGGCAGCAGCTCGACGCTTCAGAACTGCAAGCTGATCATCGTGCAACTGAAACGACGTCAAACGGAGCTCATCTGAGCGACATGCACAAAATTAGGGTTTCGAGCTTCAGCGCTGAAAATGAGGAGTCAAAGGTCAAAATGTTCAAAACTGAAGTACCCATCATGATCAGCATCCTTTCGAGAGTTTGCTGGCAAAATTTGAAGGTAATCAGAGAACCTGCTATTTTTAGTAAGGCATTTTGGACAAGGGCTATAAATAGAAAGTTAGTCTCAGCGTCTGCACAAATGGGCAAGTTCACCAACGACGGGCACACTGTCCAAATTTCAAAGCAAACGGAGCAAGGAAGGCCTCAGAAACGGGCACTTACTATAAATAGTAAGTCACTTCGGCAGCAGCTATAATTGGCAGGTTGGCACTGAACCTCAGCAAGCACAGGTCAAACATGTGATGAAAAGTCCGTGGCGCAAATTCCAAAGCAAACAGAGTTACGGAGAATCGAAAATCAGACAATTGCTATTTTTAGCAGGTCAATTAGGGTTTCCTAAAATCAAGGGCGGAACCCGACAGTCACACAGGATCAGCATCCGACGGCGATCACCATGTTTCGGGCATTCAATACGCAAAACTTGAAGACTTTCTGAGAAGTTGCTATTTTTAGCAGGTTACTAAAAATAGCAGGTACAAACGGACATCAGGCGCTGACAGAAAAGGTTAGTCGAAATTCAAAGCAAAGTAAAAATCAGGCATCAGGAGTCAGCATCCAGTCAACGGCGCGAAATTTCAGGAACTTTCTAAAATTAGAAAGTCAAGGCGAGTTAGGGTTGACCACAGAAAATCAACTCAAATCTGGCAACAGGCGTAAAATTTGCTAAAATTTCAAATCCGGCATTAAAGCTCACTTTGAAGGCTGAACAGAGGTAAAAAAAAATTTTAAGTCCGGAAACTTGACGGAGACCCTGCCAAATGCGCCCAAGGTCATGAAGATGTTATAACATGAAAATTTTTCTAAGGCATTTCAAAATTGAACGTAGCCATGCTCATATGCGCCCATGTCACAAAATGGAAGTTGCACACATTAAATGCGCCCCTTTTGTCAAAATTAGATGTTGACCCTCTAATATGCGCCCAGTCCAAAATTGAAACCTCCATGGTCTAAATGCGCCTGGAAGCTTATGGGTTCAACTGCGCCCATGTCAAAACTAGAAGTATCATGTGGCATATGCGCCCCTAATTGGAAGCTCATCCTCTTGTATGCGCCTAAAGAAGAAAGACGAAGGTGAAAGCTGAAACACTTAAATGCGCCCAATGTTAAA
Source organism: Sequoia sempervirens (assembly GCA_007258455.2). Lineage (NCBI taxonomy): Eukaryota > Viridiplantae > Streptophyta > Pinopsida > Cupressales > Cupressaceae > Sequoia > Sequoia sempervirens. The sequence goes on along the minus strand of VDFB02204992.1, from coordinate 93,823 downwards.
GATTGATGCTTGGTAGGCAAAGTGCGCCTAAGTCAAAAGATTGAAACCTTGGAAGGGGATTTGCGCCAGAGGTGTTAAAAGTGAAAGTTGATGGTGCTATATGCGCCCAAGTTTAAAACTGAAACCTCCACCTCTCATTTGCGCCCAAAACAAAAGCTGAAAGCTTTACATATCAAATGCGCCCCAAGATGAATGCTTGACCTCTTGTATGCGCCCTGGAGACGAGGAGTAAAGTGATGAGATTTTGTCAAAAAACTGAAAGTTAAGCATGCAAAATACGCCCCAGCAGGTGGACACATAAAAAAACGCCTAAGTCATGAAAGTGGAAATGCGCCTCAAACTGGAAGCTGATGTAAAATGCGCCTAGATTGAAACTAGAAGGAGAGTATAGGATTTGCGCCTGGGGACGTTGAAATTGAAACTTAAGAATGCCATTTGCGCCCCTCTGAAATCAAAAGCACCATGATTAAATGCGCCTGGCATTAAAATGGAAACCCCATGCCCCAAATGCGCCTAGCTTGGATAGAAAATTAATAAAATTAAAAAGGCGTTGGATTTAAATGTCCCCTCTCCAGATTGCGCCCAAGGAAGTAAAATAAAAAAAACGTAGGGATTTAAGATAGAAGATCAAAAAGAATAAAAAAAGCAAAATAAAATTAAAAGGCGTTTAAAAAAAATAATCAAGTGGAGATTTAAAATTTTAAATTTTGACTTCAAAGACACGTGAAATTTTCTCAGCATGATTAAATCAAAAGGCATTCGGAGGAAATTAAAATTTCTCTTAGCGAGACAGAGAAATTAAATTTAATTAATTAATTAATTATTTTCCTAAGTCTAATATTAAATTCCCCCTTCGATTTTGACCCATGCAATTTTAATATTTCGGACGATTTAACAAGGGGAATTTGTTTTGGAAGTTAATTACGGACGGAAAATAAACTTATGCCTAGCCAGTTTCGACAATTGATATCGAATTTTTTAAATGCGTTGAAAGAATAAATTTTAATTAATTAAAAAGTGCCATTTTAAAACGCAGTCGAGATAACTTCAAATCGATGTAAAAATGATTTTCTCGAAATCACTAGAGGTAACTGGCAGTCGGGAGGGAATTTTAAATTTAAATCGAGGAAAGAATCTCCCCGAATAGCAGATTGTCATAATAACTGCCCGACGACTGGAATATTCCCTTTTAAAATTAGCAAACGCGTCAGTCATTATGAAGGGAATAAAAGGCATCTGCTAAAATTAGCGCCAGCCTTTTGCTATAAAACTTCGAAGATTTTCATTATCGCCTCACAAGATTCGAAGTTGAGATTTATGCTGGCAAACTGAGTTGTGAGATTTAATTCGAGAAGTTGCTGAAAGTTCGATTGTTGAAGTTTGAGATTGAAGTTGCTGAAAGTTCGATTGTTGGAGTTGCTGAGATTCGAGGTTGCAAGTTGCGAAGTGCTTCGAAGTAAAAGGGTTTAGCATTTTCTTTTTCTTCACGTTATCGAGGTATGTCTTCGAAGTTGCTGAAGCTTTTTATTTTGCTAAAGAATCAAAATGCTTTTAAAGTTTAAAGTTGAAATGCTGAAATGCTTTATTTATGCTGAGAGTTAAATTGCTGAGTATTGGAATCGAATTGGATTTAAATTGTAATGCCTTCGAAGTTGCTGTTTTATAATTTTCGAAGTGTTAGCTTTTGATTGCTTTTCGAAGTTGCTGTTTTATAACTTCGAAAAGCTGATTTTAATTTGTCGAAGCTTGCTGATTTTAAACTTGCACGTTTAAAAAACTCTCGAATGTATTTTCTTCGAAGTTGCTGATGTATAACTGTCGAAGAATTGATTTCTGACTTGGTAGTTTATAATTCGATGGCTTGCTGATTTTAATCCGAAATTGCTGATTTTGAATATTGCTGATACTTAACACGCTTTTTCGAAGTTGAGATTAATAGAGTAAATTTCTCGTGAGGAGTTAAGTTATTTATTCTGGCTGCGAGTTGCTGGAGGTTGAAGTTAATCTTGAGAAGCCAAAGTTGGCTGCTAAGGCTACTAACGTGTATTTATTTTGCAGCTACCAGCCGCCTCGCGTGATTGTCGTTTTTAAAAGTTGATGGAGTAATATTCGCTTTTGTTTTGCAGATGGCTGACGCTGCTGGCACTAGCAAGGCTGGAACTAAGACTGCAAACAATGAAGCTAACGCCTCCAGGCAGGCGATCATCAAAGGTCTGAAGAAATCCTTCGTCCCCGAATCAAAGATCACCTCAAAGTACGGCAATTTGACGGATACCAACCTCGGGTCCTTCAACCTCGAGGCCTTCACAAGCCGAATGTACGGGCAAGGCGGCAACCTTCCAACAGATGCATCACAGAATATTGTGAAGAGTGGGTTGTACAACGCAGCAGGCTTCCAACCGGCAGTCCGTTGTCCTGAGTTGATCCTCGAGTGCGCCAACTGCTATAATACTGAGGATCGGACTATCACCTCTCCTGGTGGTTTGATCATGGCCAATCTCGCTCCAGATGCAATCGGCGAGGCGTTTGGAATCCTTGCCACGGACAACATGATGTATAAGTCCAAGGCCAAGGCGGATAAGATGTACGCCACAACCTTCGAGAAGTGCATGAAGAGAATAAACACCACATGGATGCGCAAGCCAAAGCCACCGGCTGCCAGGCTACCGAAACAAATAATATCAGAGGAGCTGAAGCAGGAATATTGCGACATCATTATGTTGCTCAGCAGGGTCAATGGTAGCCCACAGTCTTTCATTTTCGAGCCATGGATGTTCTTTTACATCAGTGTGGTGCTCGAAGGGGACGAGCAAGTGAACTGGGCGAAGATGATAAGTGACAACATCGATGAGCAGTTCCGGAACCTCAGAAGAACAAAAACATTTTATATGAGCTCATACGTCATCTATATGTTGGCTCGAATGACCAAGTACAGGGGATTGGCGTACCAGGAGCCGATTGGCTGCGGCTACAATCAGTTTAAGATTCACCAGTCGTGCAGGCAGTTGCATCTTACTCACACTGATGACTTTCGAAGAGTGAATGACGCCTTTACCATGTACATCACGAGAACACTTCAGCAAAGGCTACAGCAGAGGATCTCCGAGGAGGCACAGGCATTGATCGAAGAATACGGGTGTTGGTTCATCCAATTCCCAAAATTTACCTATTTGAGGTTGCCAGGGTACGATTCGTACGTGTACAAGCTACCAAGGTACCCCACTAACAGGATGATCCTACTTGAGTTGTCTAGGCAGTTGGTGGCCTACGACAAGATTATAAGGCGTAAGAAGAAGGGAGGTCTTCATTTTCCCATTGTGTTGGGAAATTCACTCGAGGAGTGCCCGACTTTGCAAGCAGCCAAGGAGGCTGAGGATGAGCTAAAGTTTTACAAGCTGACTCTTCACACGAGCCGACAGAATTTTGACCCTAAGAGGATGATTGGAACAGTACAAGGAGAAGAATTTAAGCACAAGGCTCACCTAGAGGACTTTTGGGCAAATGCTGCAGGCGAGGACGAGATCAGAAAAAGGACGTTCTCAAGGCTGCCTCTAAAGCTAATCAGGGAGTGTGAGGTGATTAGGGTGCCGGATCAACTGGAAGAGGATACTAGGGTCACCCATCCAGATTTTGAGGCAGTGAAGAACACGCCAATACCACCTATAGATTGGGCCGAGCCGGAGATTGTGGATCTAGAAACCTTGTCTATCCCAGTCATGACATTCACTAGGGCTTGGGTGGATGAGCGTGTCATCAGATTAAGAAGGAGGTCAGTCGCTCTCACGTATGACCTCATGGGTGATGGAAGGCCACCGGTGGTAGCAAAAAGGAAGAAGCAGCTCACACGAGGTCCGGAACCAAAAAGAAGAGAGCCCGTTCAGCCAGAGCCCGTTCGGCCAGAACCTCAGGGATCGGAAGACACGTCCTCAACTCAGTTGGTGTCTCACGCTTCCAGTGTACGTGAAGTATCATTATTTGCTAGTCAGAGAGCTAAAGGGAATGAAGAGCTGGAGGATGGAGAAATTAACCAGCCAATGCCCAGGGAGGTGGATACTCAGAGTGTGAATGATCCTGAAGCTGCTAGTAAGCGGGATGAAGGGGAAGACACGGACATGGACACCCACTTCGATTATTCCTTCGGAGAGGAAGATGCTGGGGCACATGAAGGAAGTGATCAAGAGGTCGAGATAATTGAGCCTCCACCAAACACCCCTCGGGAAGAAGTTCGGGAAGTGGAAGCCACTGAGGAGCAGCCTCTGATTGTTTATGATATTCAACGAAATTGGCTTACACAGGCAATCCGAAGGGACCAAGATGATGACGCCAGCCTAGCAATTGAAATGGAAGCACTCTTGAATAGGACAAGCAAGTCACCGAAGCGGAAGAGGGCGAGAAAATATACAAGGATAGAAACTAACGAGGCAGGTTCCCGTAGTCTTCATATCGCTGCCCCAAGGGAGGATCACGATTTGAGTGATGCGATGCCAGAGAAATACACAATCACCACTGTTGAGTTGGGACGCCCTTCTGGAGCACAGGTGGTGGAAGAAGCTGAAACTTCGTTTCAGGCATTAAAAGATAGGCTGGTAAAGAAAGAAGGAAAATATAAGAGATTGAAGAAAGAGCACAGGGCGTTGGTCGAATATGTGCAAAACCTCGCACATCCGGTTGCTCAAGGTAATCCAGCAGCGGAGCTTCCACCCGAGGTGCCACGTGAGCCGATCAACGGCTTGGAGGAAATGAAAAGGGCTGTGCGAGAAGGAGATAAGTGGGTGAGTGGTGTACGTGTTGAGGCTGAAAAGTTCATGGCAGATCTCGCCTCGGCATTCCAAAATGCTTCCAGTATTCTTTCACGTTTAGATGATGTTGAGCAGGCTTGGGGGGATACCCACATCTTCCAGGACAATACTATCCCACGCCTTGCTGTTTTGATGCGTGTTCCCACGCAAACTCTCGTGAATGAGGGAGTAATTCAGGCTGGTGACAGATATGACTTCCGTGGATGGCATTCGGCAGCGTTCACAGGCAAGAGTTTCTTTGATACTGCAGCAATAGAGTCTTCCAGGATCAGAAAGGCCATGAGGAATATTCGTGAGAGTATTCTCAACACTTTGGAGTCGGTATTTGCAAGAAGGCTTACTAATGAGGAGGTAGATGCAGAAGGATTAAGGGCAAGATTGCGGCCGTTCTTTTCAGAAGTGAGGACATTTTCCCAGCTAGATTTTGAAAACATCTCTACGTTTTCAACGATCATTCAGAGCACACAGGATTCCATCGAGACTTGGGGAAAATCTTGCGAGAAACATGAACAAATGCTGGCCATCTTGGAGTATCAGTTGAATCTCACTCCATCAATTTCAGAGGAAGAGGTCGACGCGGTGTTGGCAAGATTCATAGCGTACGCGGTCAGAGAGAAGAGCAAAGGAATCCGGGTCATGGACGAGAATCTTCTAGAAGGTTAGTGGGCATTAATTGCTCATACTGGTCAAAGGAGGAATCTGCTATTTTTAGGAGCATTTATGACGCCACTCCTCCACCTTCTGGCGGTTTTTAGGGCAAACTCGTCTAGGGCTGAGGTGGCTCAATCCGAGCCCTCCATTGTAATTTGATCTGGGCCGTCAATTCAAATAGGCCAGCTATATAAGGGGGAGTCCCCCTCATTTGTACAGTAGTAGTCATAGAATCAGAGAATAGAGAGCAATTGTTGAAGCAGAATAGAGAGTAGAAGCTTTTAAGTTAGATTAGTTTTTCATTTGCATTGTTGAAGAAGAAGGGGAATTCTCCCTTAGAGAATTCTGTAAGAGATTGTCACAAAAGATTATTCTCAATAAAGCTTTTCATTGATGGTGAATTTCAACTTTGTTTGGAATAGTTCGTGAGGTTTCTTATTCCCTTTGACTTCAATTAGGAACTTAATTTCATGCTTGTAGTTAGATATGGATGTTTATGCTTGATATAAGTGAATTTCTTTTATCCATACCACTAACGTTCTTGCTGATGGTAAGTCCGTCTTGTGTGGTCAACTGGACTTTCAGTACTTAACTTCAATCAAGGTTCATAGGTGGTTATGCATCGTTGTGATGGTAGTTGCTCTATCGAATCGTGATTTGAACATCATTTTCACCCTCTGAAGATTGCACTTACCTTGTTGACACTGTCTAACAGGAGGCTAAACAATGTTTGTCGAAATTCATTTAGATTGAGCGTAATATCCATTTGCATTTAGATTAGAAGTTAGACTTTAGAAATCTCTGCAACCATTCAATTCCGCATAATCTTGATTAGTTTTAGGAAATTTGCATCATAAAGCTGAATCATTCGCGCATAAATCCCCTTCAAAAGCACGCATTGGTTGCCACTACACACCTCGTGAACAACTACGTAAGTCCCCTCGTGAGTACACAGCATATACACATCAACCAAACTGAGCCTATTCGCATTTAAAGAACCTTGGAGTTGAAGGCGTGATCTCACTCGCAATCTTAGCACGTCGAATACTTTGTTCAAGAGAGAATAGGGGATCCATTTGGAAACTTTGTTCTACCTGGTTGGTGAGGTCACAAAAATCACATCAACAAGACTCAATTAAACAAAATGCCTTAGTGAAGCAAAAATTTTGAAGTTTGGGTACAACTGGTGACCTCCATTATTGACCTCGGGCTCGTGTATACGAAAAGCGAGAATAGACCGGTAGGGCAAAGCGATTGTTACCGGTTGACTACCGGCGATATGGGCCGATATTTTTAGACCAATCAAAATCAGTTTGGACCCATCCCGGACCAAACATCCCTAGTTTAAGGGGATGCCGATTATCAGTTTCAAAAGAAACCCGAGAAGCGTTACTATTTTGAAAATTTCTAAAAATAACATGAAAACCCTTGAACACTGTTCTCACGAATCATTTGTTTTGTTTGTTTTGATGTATTTTTATTTTTTTTGATGTTTTTGCATGAATAAGAAAGAATGTGATTTTGGAAAGAATTTGATATAAAATTGCATATAAATACAATAAGCTCAGATCTAATACAAATAGGCTCAGGAATCGATAACTATTGATTTCATTATTTTTGCCATAGCAATTACAATAAGAATCTCTGAAATACAGGCAAGATTAGACAAATATTATTCAAAAGAACCTGATTTGCAGCAAGCTGAGAATGCTCTGGAACTGGTACGGCTGCAATAAATACACCTTTCTCCCTCCTTCTGATGTTCCACAATGATGCCAGGAATATAGGCGCCCAAACTGGTAATGGCAGACTGATCCAATAGTAGGCAATTTGCTTAAATAAGAGAAGTACTGCTTTTCTTGAAAAGTACGGCCTGGTACAGAATGGTACGGCTGACAGCAGCAACAGCATTAAAAGAAAAGTACGGCCCTCCTCTAAGTCTCCAAATCTTAAAGAAATATGCGCCTTAATGGAAGAAACTTCTCTAGACAAATTGCTAACTAAAACCCTGAAGTTTGAATCAACTGTGAAGCTCTGTAATTTCTCCTGAATGAAGAAATCTCTTTGCCTGGCAATAAATCGGATGATATTTCACAACCTCTGAATTGCTTTCACTGGAGATGGCTCGTTCCCCAATGCTCTGAGACTGAAACCCTTGGCTTTCGTGCTCTGGTTGAAGACTTGCTCAAATTTCAATAATCAATAACATAATGGCTCGATTTTCCAAGCAAAGCCTTATATCCCTTTGAAAAGTGCAAATTCCTTCAAGAGGCATCATTAAAAATAAATTCGACTTTTCTTTTTAATTATTTCAATAGTCTCTGATCAAATTTTAATTATAAAATATAATTAAAATGGCCCCTTCTATGATGCATGCACTTTGCTATAATATTAAAATATTATAACTTTATATTATATGCTCCAATTAAATTAATATTTAATTAATCAATCAAAGAGTATATTCCCTCAAGAAACTGATGTACCCAATCCATCTCAAGTCATGCAAAACTGTGGAGAGTGATTCTCAAGACGGGATCAAAACTGCATCGCTAAAAAATAGCGTGGGTGCTCTCTCGCCAAATACTGCTAAAATAGCAACTCATGAACGGTAACCAATGACCAACGAAAGCCAACCGACACTGACAACCTGCCACAGCCCATCAGAGACCCTCTATCCATCCCATCAGCCTAACAGGGTCGTGATAATAGGCTAATTAGAACTCCGTGAGATGTCAACTAGAAGGGACATGACATAACAATTTTCCTAAAAAGTAGGGATGAAAAACTGAGATCTGGGTTTTGTAGATTAAGCTGCTCTTAGCAGACCTAGATCGTCAGATTTTGAAAATTTTGCATTTTAACCCTTCATACAAGACATGCACACCCAAATTTTGACCTTTTGATTGTTTCCAACAGACTTTACTATTTCTTCAAAATAAGGTAACAAAATTTTAATTTTGGGGTACAACATCGAGAGATTAACCGCAAAGCCCGCAATTTGAGAACAAACCTAGAATGGAAAACCCTAACAACAACATCTGATGCCTTGAAATAATGGGGGCCCCTAGCTAGCTGGGGCGCCTTTACTATCCAGAGTTAGTTTTTATTTTCATTTTTTCAACCTTTCAGTTTCCGCTTTGCACTCGGCGGCTAACTTCACTATTAACCATGCTTCGATTGTCAAGGAGTGAAAAATATGCTAAGGCATGAACAGCTAGGCGCCTTGACTAAAGAGTGCCTAGCATCTCCAGTGTTAGTTTATTTTTGCAACTTTCAAGATTTTCGATTCTCCTTCTTTCTTCGCTCCTCAACTCGACTATGTAGTGCCTGAGACCTTGAATCGGACACCGGCAACGCTTGACCACATCCTCCATTGATGACCTCAAGCCTCGCTTTCCTTCAGCCTTCTAAAAAAAGTAGAACAGGACCCAACGAGATAAACTAATCTTTTATGATTTCCGATCGACCAAATTGATGAGGAAGTGACACCAATCAAAATCAGTTTGAGCCTTGCAAGCAAAAATTCTATTTTTAGAAAATTTTCCCAGTATCCATTTGAGAAGAAACCCAGAAAAATTCTATTTTTAGAAACTTTCTATTTTTAAAAAAATTCCTAAAAAGTAGGGCCAAAAAACTAAGATCTCAGTTTTGTAGATAAGGTCGCTCTAAAGAGACCCGAATTGTCAAATTTTGAAAATTTTGAGTTTTTAACCGACATGCATGACATGCAAATTTCCATTTTCCGACCTTTCTGACAATTTTTACAAGACTTTTACCACTTTTTACAAAATGCCTTGATGAAGCAAAAATTTTAATTTTAGGTACAACAAAAGAGTAAACTGGTCTTTATATGTTGTTATCTAGCTTTCCTTCTTTTACGCTGTCTAGTATGATGTTACTAGAAATTTAATCCTAAGGTGAGTTCAAGGTGATGATCTTATCCTCCTTACATTACCTTTGTTTGACAAGATAAGATACCTTGAGGTGCCACTTGTTCTAAGACCATCATCTTTGAGCCCTTTCTTCTCCTATGTGGGTATGCTGCACTGAAATGCAAGCCACCCTTCCTTTGTGAAGATGCTACTATATATCTTCTTGTGCATTCACCTACACATTCTTTCACACATTTGGGTGTTTTGTGGTTGGTGTAGTCATGCATGCTGACTACACCTATGTGTGCGCACATTGCATCACCATTGCATATTTCTTTTTGGTTTCATACAAAAATTGTTGGTTATCTTTTACTAAGTTTTGTCCATGGTTGTTTTTTACCATTACACTTGGAACATTCATTTTCCAACCATGCATAAAATGGTTGGTTATCTACTTTGATTAAGGTAGTAGGCTTAATCAGTTGGCCTGTTTCACTATCTTGTCTAGTGATTGTAATTAAATAACCTCGTAATATGAATAATTTTGAGAAATTTTGATGGCACTTAGTGGTGATATTTTGTGAAATTAGGAGATACTGATGGATCGTGTTTCCTCTCAATTTTTGTGTGTGTCATGAATATCCATCATGATTTGAGAAGACTTTCCTATCAGTGTAAATTGGATTGATGTGACCCAGCTATCTATGATGTTGCATGTAAGTGAAGCAAGTACATGTTCTTGGGATACAACAGACATGAAACATACATTGAATGCTAGTATACTCTTCATTCTCATTTAATAACAAGAGTATCATAACCCCGTTGATCCTACAGCAGCTCTTACCGAAAATCATTTTATGAGTTTTTAATTTCAATGTGTTTTCTGTAGGGGGATTGAATTAGAATTTTCCTATGTACCTAATACTCCTTTTGGTAAGCTTACACTCATGTATGCCTCTTTTGAAAGGTATGGTGGGTATGAATAATTATGATACTTAAACACAGATGACTTGTCACTAGAGATGCCTTTTATTTCTGTAATAGTAGGTGCTCTCATTTAGAGGAAGTTATCAAAACAACTACCTCGACCCAATATTGCAATGCACATCTTTGGAGCTTTGAGGAGATAATTAGTGCATCATACTCGTGAGATATAACTAATGGATCTGCACATTTTTCAAGACATACTCTAATTATGTATGGTGTGATACCAACTAGGTCAAAACCATGACAGATATTAGCTAGGAAACAGATATAGTCATGGGTTATGCTATTTTAATCCTAAAAGACTAAGTTACCAGGTTCGCCCCTGAGAAGCCTGGGTACAGTACGGGTTCGGTTCAAGTTCGAAATTCAGGTCCGGTTCGATCAAATTCGCTGTGGGTTCAAAAAATTGACTGTGGGTTCGACCAGGGTTCGAAACCCTGAATGTGGGTTCGGCCAGGGTTCGCTTTTTTTGAACCCGGTTCGAACCCAGGTAGAATTTGTGCCCAGGCAGACTTTTTCAACATGTTTTTGCAGTTTTTAATTAATTTTTTTACCTTTTGTTGACTTTTAAAGACTATTTTATTCCCTCTAACCCTAATATTTGCCTCTTAACACATGAAATAGATACGTGTTGTCTTCGTGTGTAGCTGTGTTGAGATAAATTTCAATTGAATACCATTAATATTTCATTTTTATAGCTGCGTGAATTGTGGTTAGACCAAAGTAAATCAATTTCTTGCATTTATTTAGTTCATAAGTGTTATGTCAAACATTTGTCAAAAATACAAAAAAATCAGTTAAAGATATTTTACTGGTATCTAAGCTAGTTTTCCTACCAGCCTGTTGGGTCTTTAACAGATTGATGTAGAAATACACTCCATATGCATCCAAGTGATAGAATAAACAAGTGTTATCAGATAGAACTCAAAAGGCCACAATTTCAATGTTTGGAAAATACAGAAGGATTTCCATTTGCAGATTTGGAAGTAGAAGAAATTATGGCAAACAAAGATAAAAGAAATTCACAAGAGGACATTAATATAGAGCAGCAACTAAATGCACTTATACAGGGACAGCAGTAGTTGACCAAGTTATTGACACAAATGTTGAAAATATGAACAGTGATGCAATTAACTCTGCAAACAACAACAATAATAATAATACCAGAACAATAATAGGATCAGTAACTAGACCCCTAATGCCTAAATTTTGGATAGAGCAGAAGACCTAGATGGTCAGAGGGACAGAAGAATGTAGGACAGAGCTATCTGGACTACCTAAATGAGTATAGATCTCTTAGGAATAATCTCATGAAACAATGTCTCTTACCAATTTTTGCCAATTGAAGCTAAGAAACAGACCCAAGAAAGAGAGAGGAACCCACAGCTAGGACTTACAATGAAGGTTAGGCAAGTTGTGCATACCTACTTTTGACAGCGTTCTTAGATCCAAAATTTGGATACATACTTCTCAAATCCTATGTTTGAAGAGGAAGCAATAAAATATGCCAAATGAATCTATATCATGACATTTGAGTATAAAGTGGTGGTGTATTTTTGCTATGTTATTTGACTATTAATATGGTGGTGTATTTTGAACTTAATTACTGCTGCAAATATGTATATATTTCTGATTTTTATATGTTTTTGTATTACCGAACCCAAAACGAACCCAACCCCAAAAAAATTTTTACCGAACCGGCGAACTGGGTTCTCGAACCCGAACCCGAACCCAAAACCGAACCGGTAACTTAGCTAAAAGAAGAAAGAAAGGAATAGTTGTTTTTAAACTTATAATGAACCCTTGTTCTCACATTTTAATTGGTATTGTTAGAATGGTGCTACATGGCATATGACGCACTGCTACATATTGAAGTCTCCCATGAGGATGACTTTCTAGCCAATATTAGATGTTACCCAATCTTAGGTTTGCTCAAGATAGGAAACTATAGTATTGCTATATGAAGAAATATATGTCTATATTTATAATAATGAAAGTTTCCTGCAATTGATAAGAGTACAAGCAAGAAGCCATTCCCCATTCAAGGGAGGTATGAGAGTGGGAGATATACTTTGTTGGGTTCCATTGAACAGCTAGCTTAGCACTAAAGTGGATGTGTTTGCTGTCCCAGATTCTCATTTATTTGATCCTTTGTAAATTACTGCATCTTGTTATTTCTTGCACCAGAATTAAATCGATCTTGATTTCCTTCTCTTTGTCATTGAATAGGAAGTGTTTGTTGCTAATAGGTATGCCAAATTGGAATTTTGTGGCATCCAGATCTGCATTATTTTTAGCAATTCCCTCTCTATTTCAGGTCTTCCTAAATTTCTATGTAGCCTCATTTGAGGATTTCCTTTTTTCTTACTATCTGCCATCTTTGTGCTTGAATTCCTTTTTTGATTACAAATGATTTCATTGCCAAATGAATTTTCCACAAGAACTGACAGCCGACCCACAAGTGCAGACTTTATAAATGTACATTCATTGAAATCGGCATGACAAAAGTCTTAAGACATACCTAAAGCACCACCATCTTTGTCAAGAACAACACCAGCACGGAGAAGAACTAATCTAACTGGGTCATGCACCCTCTGTGCCATTGCCTCCCACTCTCTGCAGACCTAATTATGAAATAAACCAGCTCAGACATATACGTTTAAGAGAAAGAATTAAAAGTGTTCTCTGATCTCTTAACCAATGCATATGACTACTGTGGAAATACAATCTCTTTTTCTATGTTAAAGTAAAATATTTTCTGAAGTATTGAATGATTCAAAGAAAATATTATGCACACCATGAATCAAATTCTTACAAATAAACTGTGAGTGAGGAGAGAGTATGTAAAGATGATTATCATATAACAGATTATAGAGAAGTTAAGCAAAGATCAATATCTGCAGCAAAATGACAATGACAAAGGAAGAAACCACAAGGAAAAGATGTAATGCTTCAACAACAGTGTATGCTGTCCTAAGGCTAATCTAGGAAGAAATATGTCAATAGATCTGTTAGTTTTATAATCAAAGTTAGAAGACATGAGAAAATCACCTCAAGAGATGCAATATGATTTTTAAAATCTATATTCAAGTACATTGCATGCTGTGTAAGCAAATAAAATTGTATATAACAGTTGTTATTTTCCAGAATATAATGTTACATCTTAAGTGGTGTTTGTTCTGTACATACTCTAAATGTGACAACTTTTTAATAAATTATTACACCAAGTTGTTTTTTTATTATTTCAACATTAGACAACTTAAGTGAGTAATTATTTATTAACTTAATAATTTATCCGAAAAGCGAAAAGCATAGATTACATACTTTGTGATTAATTGCCAAGTGGCCGAGTACTCTCCCATTTTTTGCTTGGGCGAGTACTTCCTGCTTTTACTCGCGGCTCAAGATGCAAAAAAAATTGCTATTTTTTTCCAAAAAACTCGCAGAAAACCCTCAGAGTACTCGCAGAAAACCCTGGAACAGATGAAACATTCTTTTCACGCGCCTGTTTTTGCACGATTTCGATGCGTTTTTGGCATGTTTTGGATGCATGTCTGACGCGACTTGGTGCTTATAAAACCCCCATTTAGTGGGCATTACAAACACTACATCCTTTCATGCGATTTGGACTGGTTTTTTGGTATGATTTGGACTGATTTTATTGTTTACATTGCAGTGTTACTAGGTACACATTATCAATATACACAAAACTATCGACTAATATTACACATTATCATACACAATCAACAGGTTTGTGTATATTGATAATGTGTAAATTTTTAAACATTAAACAATTTAGTGAACATTATCATAATGAACAGTTTAAGTTTGTATATAGTTAAACAGTTAAACTTAATACTGATATGCATACATGATTGATGATAATATCATATCACGATACATTGATAAGTGAAACAAGAAACTGTGTGATTGTGTGTGTATAGATATGTCTGTGTGTATATATGCATGCAAACTTGGCATTCTGTGTATGTGTATAGATATGTATGTGTGCACAATGCAGTGTGTGTATAGGTATGTTGTAATTGGATTTTGCAAAAAAAAAAGTGCTTTTATAAGAAATTTTACTACTTTTTAGGTTGCCGAGTATTTGCCGAGTCAAAAATTTTGGGCTTGCCAAGTACTGTCCGAGTCGGAGTATGTAAACAATGGTGGAAAGTACCAAAATGATATAATTAAGCAATTATTCTCATACTAAAGTAATCTTGAGGTCTTAGGACGATGAACTGAAGCAACCCGGTGACTTACTAAAAATAGCCCACTCCTCCAAGAAGTTTGGAGAGCTCTCCAAAGATTAAAAATTGATTCTGAAAGCATCAAGAGGATCTACATAACCAACTGAACTCACTGCCATGAACAACAACTCTGCTAGACTAATCCTGTGCACTCCAAGAAGTTAGGAGTTCTCCCTTAACCACCAATTAGCCTATAATTTCTTATGGAAATTAGACTAATTGCTCACAAATCAATTATGCTTTAAATGGGGACACATGTCATGTCTCCATCCTGTCGCCATACCAGATTAGGTGAATACGCATTGATCCTCAGAGGGCCGACAGAGGTGCGTGAGGATCATCCGCGCTGCTCAAAGGTTTGGTAGCTCCGCCAGCTGTGTCAAAGTTGGGCCTTCGCAATCTTTCCAAAGGAGTGATAGAACTTTCATTTTAGAAAGTTATCAGCGGAAGCCGCTATTTCTAGCAAGTGGCACCGTCTACCTATTCAAATGTGAATCTAATCTTCGCTAGCTTTGATGTCAGGGACTTATAGCATAGAGATAGATGGAGATGAGGTATTATGATGGACTTATAATAAAGTCACTTTATTGAAATATTTAAATATTTAATTATTTGGCTTGGTTATAAAGTATTTATTATACTTTATAATAAATTATTAAAATGTGACTTAATGAGTATTTTATATTCATTAAAAGTGGACGCCAATAATTAATGTCTTCTCCTAAGTCTAAAAGGCGTATTAAATCATTTAATTTAAATGATTATTAAAAAGGAGTTGGGTCGAATTTCTTCACAGGCAATATATACCTTCTCAAGGCAAAATCGAACTATCTTGATTATTATTCAATTTTGTCTTTATTGCTCTGAGCATTGGAGTTTGCAAACCCTAGGGTTTCTGGCAGACGATCGTTTCTGGAGAACGAAAACTCTTCAGAGATCAGGCAGACTGAGGCTGTGCAATACCAGCTGAAGCTTGCACTTGGTGGTTTCATACAGAGATCACATATTGGATTTATTGAGTCAGTTATTCAGTGTTAGCAGAGAATCTTCATCAGATCAATAAGGCGACTTCATCAGAGGACACTTTCCAGAGATCTGGCAACATTTCTTGGAGGCCGTACCTTGTCATTTATTGCTGTCAGCCGTACTTTTTCTGTACCTTTCTTGGCCGTACTTTCACATCTTCAGAGGAACGCCTGTATTCTTCAACTTCTGGTGTTTTCTTCTTGGGTGCCTTGGTACTGGGGATTATTTCTTGCCTGTGACTGGAGAGCAAAGTGGAGTTATTAATTTCTATGTGCATTTATTGCTGCTACAGCCGCCATTAAAGAGAAATCAGGTTTTTTCAATAAATTTATTGTAACTCATGCTTTATTCAGATTTTTGTATTGTAAATGCTCTGGAAGTAATAATAAACAGTGCGCCTACCTTCTCTGATCATTTCCCAAGCTTTTCTAGAGTTATTTAAATTTGTATGAATTTATTAGCAAAATCGCATTTTACATTATTTGCCTGAAAACACAAAAAAATACAAAAATCACAAAACTTGCAAAAAATCTCAGAACATCAGTTAGGGTTTGAAATCGAGAACCACCA